>JAPFRF010000004.1:22292500-22535000 GCA_029282475.1 Phrynocephalus forsythii
TACAGTACTGTTTAAGATAGAGGAGTTTGATCAAGCAACAATGATGGGTCCTTGAATGCCTTAAATGGCTCTTTCTGACTCTGGCATTGCTTATGCACGTTGTGATCTTACAATTACAGTTCTGTCCTCTGCTAACATTTTGCAAAGTATAACCAATTAGACATGTGAGAAACCTACCACTTTTCTTGTCTCCACTGTTAAACCTGCCAATGCTCTAGTAATGGTAAAGTGCATCTTGTACTCAATTTGGTTTCTCAGCAGTTATGCCTACTTACTGAAACCTGACCAGGTCAACACACTGAGATAGTAAAAGATTCATAATTGCACTATAATGGAGATGGTAGCAAGTACAAATTGCTGGGAGCCAGGCCTTCCTTTCAAAGGGCTTCCTGATTTGTCTTTGACACTGTGAAACTCCTGCAATCTGAACCAAATCAATTACGATAATGAGGAAGGACCAGACTGAGAGCACAATTCTATAATCTTTACACACAAGTGTAAAAGGCATTCAGTTCAGGTAGCCTGCTTCTGGATAGTCACATGCAAGATTGCCTTGAAAATTTGTTTTGGACCACAACTCCCAGAATTCCAAGCCTGTATTTCTAATGGCAAAGGACTGTGGGAGCTGTGCTCCAAACATCTGGAGGGCCAAAGTATGGACATGTCTGCATTAACTGCTATGTAAAATCAGTGTGTGATGATGTGCCATGATGTCAACCCTGACTTATGGTCTTCTACCAGCAGGTTTTAGGCTGTAGAGCACTTCTGTCCACAAATGCCTGGAATCAGGCAACAGAAGGGGGTCAACGGGCACAACCATATTTATGTTGGCACAAGAAGAAGTTTGTCCCAAAGCTGTGCACCTGTCTTCAGCAGATCTTTGAGCACACACTGTTGTGTTACTCTTTCTCCAACTCAGATCATCGTCTCTCAGAGTTACTGAGAGGGACTGAAATATCCTTCAAAAGCTTGATTACTAACATCTTCCTCCTCCTCATCATCATCATAACCCATCATCATAGCAAGTGTTTGCTTGAGATGTGCTGCATACCTAAATTCCTTCCTCCACCCAAAATAAAATATAGTACTACAGTATATACAGCATTTTTACAGTGGATCTATTGGTCACACAAAAGGGACAGACTTTCATCCAATTTTGACATCATTTCAGGCTGTCCGTTGGAATGGAGTACATTCCTAAAACACTTTCTTGTGTAAAATGTTTCCCATAGGTCCGATAATGAATGGCTATTCAGGCCTTCTGTAGTGTAGTGGTGCCCAAACTCTGTGCTGAGGCATCCGGAGTGCCACCCCACCCCACCCCGGGGTGCTGCAGAATCTTTGGAAGTACTAATCAGTCTGCATTTTCCTCCTGCCTTCTTCTTCCCTTTATCCAAAATATTGTATTGGGAGAGCCGAGGCCAGTGGCCAGTAAGTCCAGCCAGCTGTGAGTTGGAAAAGGTTGGGGAACCACTGCACTAGTCAACTTTCATCAACATGGTTAAGGAGGAGTGGCTGGTCCCACCCATTCCTTCAGTGTCTTCTCCATGGGAACAGAGACGGGCCTTAAAAAGAAAGGTTCCTGCTCACCTCTAGGCTCTAAATCAGGGGTGCCCAAACTTTTTGTAAGGCGGGCCAGATTTGGTGAGAATGTGTCAGGGACCGGTTGATCCCTGACCCTGCCACCCCACTGGAAGCCCCACCTACTGACCCATAAGCCCCACCCACTGACTGCGCATGCGCCCAACCTCACAATGTTCCTGGCTATGCCAGTGGCGGCGGCCCACCCACCCACTGCCCTGTGCGCACACACCTAGCTTCACAAGGTTCCCGGTGATGCTGGTGGCCGCAGCCTGCCTGCGCGCCACCCCAGTGCACGTGCCCAGCCCCACAAGCTTCCCGGCGCAATGCTGGTGGTGGTGGCCCGCCCCCTTGCCCGCCCACACCACAAGCTTCTGCTCACCGGCCCAGCCGGCCCGCCCAGCCTCTCAAGCTTCCCGGCAGTGTCAGTGTTGGCGGAAGATTTTTTTTTTTAAAAAAAAACATGGGGCGGAGGGGGAGGGAGGGGGTGGGCCAGCCAGCCACAGGCCACTCATAATGGCCTGACGGGCCAGATTTGGCCCCCGGGCCGGACTTTGGGCAGGCCTGCTCTAAATGAAACAAGAAATCATATTATACGGGGTACTTTCTACCACATACAACCTGCAGGCGAACAAGACCTTTTCTTCAGAGTTTTCCCTCACTGCTTGAAGAACTCAGTTTCATCCCCTAAATGTGCAGAGGAAAGCTGGGTTTATTAACACCAAAACAGGAATGACGCTTTAAGGCAGACTGCTTCATGATGTATCAGGCTACTTTTTGGAGGGGGGGGGCGGAGTTTCTCAGACCTTCAGTTTGAAACCGTACAGTCTATAAAACTCTAGGCCAGGTGTATGCACATGACCTGGTACAGAAGGAAGCAGCAAAGCCATGAACTGACTGGAATATTTCATTTTGGGCTTCAAGGATGATTGTATCTCAGCCCAAATCCCAGCTGAGATGTAGAAGATGTAGAGAAAAATGCCAAGTTTGTTTCGTTAAGAAGGGTGGCATTCCATAGTATGGCTTATGGCAGTGTTGGTGAACCTGTGGTATGGGTGCCAATGGTGGCACTTGGAGCCCTTTCTGTGGGCACCCAACATTACCCCTTCACAGCCAACTGTATTCAGGTTAAATTGCTGTATTGGCACTTTGCGAAAAATTAGAGGGTTTTGAATTGCAGTTTGGGCACTCGGTCTCGAAAAGGTTCATCATCACTAGCCTATGGTTTGAAGTAAGAAGTCCATTCCCCCCAAGTCAGGTCTCTACCTGCCTCATCCTGATGCATTAATAACCTGAATCAGAAACTTTTATGCTTCACAAACTACATCAGAGGACATCTTTCCTTTTTTTCTGTTTCCCTTGATGCTACAAAATACCCACACCTAAATATGAGGTTGTAACTTTGATCTAAATCTCACTGGCTCCTCAGCTGGCGAAGAAGAAGAAGAAGAAGAAGAAGAAGAAGAAGAAGAAGAAGAAGAAGAAGCTACAATTTTTATGTATTTTATCACACTGACTGTATCACTGGAATATGAAAATGGGTCATTCTCGACTAAACCACTGCCAAACCATGACACTTTTACTGCCCCCATTACCTCTACAGTACATGCAAAATTTGATTTATGAGAACATTTTATGGGATGTTTGTCCTTAGAAAGCTCTGAGCAATGAGATAAAAAATATTAATGGCATTTGCTTCCAAAAAGGAGAATGTGCTGCATGTTGATTGGCCGCAGATGTCGCTTAAGCAGCAACAACTCTGCATTTTAGCTAGTGGAGGAAAGGCACCCAGACTGAAATGTTCCCTTGCAACCTTTATATAAATATATACAAAAGGGGGAAATGAAAGTTTGAATGTCTTTTCTTAAATCCTTCAGTGTTCTTCCTTGAAGGTGACATAAAGCAAACATGGCAGCAAGAAATGCCTTTGGTTGGTTCTTTGTCAGGCTAGAAGTATTGTGTGTGTGTGTGTGTGTTGTGTTGTGTTGTGTTGTTACAGTCATGACCAACTCTTCATGACTCCATGTCCATGGAGTTTTCTTGGCAGGAATACGGGAGTGGCTTGCCAGTTCCTACTCCAGGTGCCTACAGCACCTGGTATTCCCTGGTGGTCTCCCATCCAAGTACTAACCAGGGCTGACCCTGCTTAGCTTCTGAAATCAGGCGAGATTGGATGTGCTTAGGGCATCTAGGCAGCTCAGAAGCAAACATGGCAGCAAGAAATGCCTTTGGTTGGTTCTTTTTCAGGCTAGAAGTATGGTAGATGCTCCCTAATAGCCTTCCTTGACTTTTCTTATTCAGTTTCCTAAGACAACTTGTGTAATACTCATGACATATATCTTCTAATGTATACTGTACCAGGAACCTGAGTTTTCAGAGGGAGTAGAATCTTCTGCGGAAAACGCAGGTTGCTGGCACACATTAGGAGACTTATGTCATGGTAGTACTACATGAGTAGTCAAAGGAAGTTGAGTTAATCTTTGACAGCATTGGTGGATTACTCATAAGAACATAAGAACATAAGAAGAGCCATGCTGGATCAGGCCAACGACCCATCTAGTCCAGCTTCCTGTATCTCACAGTGGCCCCACCAGATGCGTCTGGGAGCACACGAGACTAGATCTCTGTCTCCTGATACCACTCCCCTGCATCTGGCTCTTGAAGTAGCCCGGTTTTAAGCCTTGAGATTACACATCTCCATCATGGTTTGTAACCTGTGATGGACTTCTCCTCCAGGAATCTGTCCAACCCCCTTTTGAAGGCATCCAGGCCAGATGCCATCACCACATCTTGTGGCAGGGAGTTCCACAGACTTACAATGCACTGGGTGAAAAAATATTTTCTTTTGTCTGTTCTTACTCTCCCAGCCCTCAATTTGAGTGTATGTCTCCTAGTTCTGGTATTTTGTGAGAGGGAGAATAGCTTCCCTCTATCCACTTTACTCATGCTCTGCATAATTTTGTATGTCTCAATCATATTCCCCCTCAGGTGCACTTTTTTCCAGACTAAAGAGCCCCAAATGTTTTAGCCTTTCCTCATAAGATCTCTTTCCTGATCTTTCACGGATAACTCAGAGCCCATGAGTTGATAGATAAAGTTTTGATTTTTTTGCCCCAATATTCATTACTTTACATTTGGCTACATTAAATCACATTTGCCATTTTGCAGCCCATTCCCCCAGTTTGGAGAGATCCTTCTGGAGTTCTTCACAAACTTCTCTGGTTTTTACCACACAGAAAAGTTTTGTGTCATCCACAAACTTCGCCACCTCACTGTTTATTCCTGTCTCCAGGTCATTTATGAATAGATTGAAAAGCACCGGTCCCAGGACAGAGCCCTGGGGCACACCGCTTTTCACTTCTCTCCATTGTGAAAATTTCCCATTGACACCTACTCTTTGTTTCCTGGATCTCAACCAGTTCTCAATCCATAAGAGGACCTGCCCTCTTATTCCCCAACTATGCAATTTTCTCAGCAGCCTTTGGTGAGGGACTGTGTCAAAAGCCTTTTGAAAACCCAGATAGACTATATCCACCGATTCACCCAAATCCACATGCCTGTTGACCTTTTCAAAAAATTCTAAAAGATTTGTCAGACAAGACTTACCCTTACAGAAGCCATGCTGATTTTCTCTCAGCAAGGTTTGTTCTTCTATGTGTTTTAAGATTTTCTCTTGGATGAGGCTTTCCACCATCTTCCCTGGGACAGATGTAAGGCTAACTGGCCTGTAGTTTCCCGGGTCCCCCCTCCTTCCGTTTTTAAAAATTGGTGTGACATCTGCTATCCTCCAGTCCTCCAGCACTGTGCTCGTTTTAAGGGACAAGTTGCATATTACTGTTAAGAGATCTGCAATTTCATTTCTCAGTTCCCTAATAACCCTTGGGTGGATGCCATCTGGGCCTGCTGACTTGTTAATCTTCAGTTTATCAATTAGTCCTAAAACATCCTCTTTTTAAACCTGTATTTGATTTAATTCTTTAGTCAAGAGGGGCCGTTCAGGCAGCGGAATCTGCTCACGGTCCTCTGTCGTGAAGACAGATGCAAAGAACTCATTTAATTTCTCTGCAATTTCTAAGTCCTCCTTAACCTCCTCCTTTCCTCCCTCATGATCTAGAGGGCCAACTGGTTCTCTGGCAGGTTTTCTACTTCTAACATATTTAAAGAAGCTTTTAAGACCTCTCCTTGCACTTTAGAGCCTCTCTAACTCCACTCGTTCACCATGCTGGCACCCTCTTGGACTTAGAGGAGCTCTTCTTCCTTTGTGGTATGCACTTGTGCTGGGCCTCTATTACCGTTGTTTTAAACAGGCTCCATGCACTCTGAAGAGATTGGATTCTTCTAACCTTCTCCTTTAATTTCTTTCTAACTTGTTTCCTCATCTGAGGGAAGTTTGCCCTTTGGAAATTAAGGGTTTTTATGTCTGATTTGCTTGACACTCTTCCTCCAACATGCATGGCAAAGGAGATTGCAGCATGGTCACTGTTCCCCAGAGGCTCAGTGACATTCACATCCCTGACCAGGTCCTGAGTATCACACAGTATTAGATCCAGAGTTGCCTGTTCTCAGGTGGGCTCCATGACAAGTTGCTCTAAGGCACAGTCATTCAGCAAGTCGAGAAACCCGGTTTCTCTTTCTTGCCCAGAGCTCGCATTGGCCCAGTCAATATGGGGGTAATTGAAGTCCCCCATGATTACTATCCTATCCCTCTTAGACACCTCCATGATTTCTCTCCTCATTTCAAGGTCCCCCTCAAGTTTTTGATCTCTTGGACGATAGAATACCCCAACTATCACATCACTCCTTGGACCTGGTAGTTTAACCCACAGTGATTCTATGGTGGAGTCAGACCCTCTGTCAATCTCCATTCTGCTGGATTTTACCCCTTCTTTGACATAGATGGCCACTCCCCCTCCAACCAGCCCCTCTCTATCCCTTCTATAGAGTTTTTAGCCTGGGATTGCTGTATCCCACTGGTTCTCCCATTTCCACTAGGTTTCTGTTATGGCTATCATATCTATGTTATCCCTAGCTGCCAAATGTTCAAGTTCTCCCATCTTTGCTCGGATGCTTCGAGCATTGGCGTAGAAGCACCTGCACAGTGGGTCCTACAACAACAGCTGCTGCTTTGTCTCCCCCCCCCCAGCTTATTCAGTGGTTTAGGTCTCTGGCTGCGGAACCAGAGGCTGGGAGTTCAATTCCCCACTGTGCTTCTTTTAGGAAGAGCCAACCTGTGTCACCTTGGGCAAGCTGCACAGTCCCACGGTGTCCTCTGAAGAAGGGAATCATAAACAACTTGTGAGTATTCTCTACCTGGAGAACCCTGGAAAAAGGTCACCATAAGTTAGAACTAACTTAACAGCACATGATGACAACTGTATAAACTTTTCCACTATAGGTTATATATTTCTTCCCTGATTTGCTTTCTGACTGATCAGCTGTGCCTCTGTCATGTCTTTTCTGTCTGTCTTGAGGTCAAAGTGAACTATAAAATGGAGGAGCCACAACTAGCTTTCCTCAGACCGACAAAGCTGTTTGGATGAACAGTGAAACATTTCAATCTCTCAAGAAAAGAAAATTAAAACTAGACTATGGGTGATACCTTCATAGACTGCTGGTAGAAAAATTAAAAAAAGGTTGCTGAGCTTTCGAGAGCACAAGCCCTCTTTTTCAAAGCAGGTATAAAAGTCCATACATGGCAAGGGATGTAATTTGCCAGGAGAGAGTTCTTAAAAGTTCACTTGGCAAGATGGAGGCCAGGCATCTTCTTGGAAGGCTCAGAGCAGCATGGTCTGATGGGGTGGACTTCACAGGATTCAAACAAAGAGCTGCATGGTATGAGCACCTCCATCTTGCTTACAATCATAATCTCTGTTGGCTCTTTGAAGCACAAGGCTCCTGATTGGCCAGAGACGGGTTAAAAGTAGGAGGTTAATGCAAAAACACATGATCTCCACTGAGGGGGGAGAGAAAGTTTTTTTTTGGGGGGGGTGACTCAACTTCCAGATAAACTCACCTGGATGACTGAGAATCTTCACAGACACTATGGCCATTACTTCACGAACCACTCGCTTCGCGGCAACCCCTCCTTTCTGTGCGAATCGATCGTTTCAGTCCACACGCCCCTCCTTTTTGGCTGTGATGCCACCCTGACCATGCCCCCTTTACCGTGCTCCAACCGGGGCGAGTGGTGCCCCTGCCAGTTGCCGGGAATCTTTTCGCTTCACATCTCGCTTCGCTCCCAACGTGACGTGTGGACTCGGGTTTTTTTTATTTTCATTTTTTAAATATCCAAACTCTGCAAACGACCCTTTCGGCTTCCAAACTGAAGATGCTCGGCGCGGCGAGAAGCAGTAACTGCGCGCGCGCGCGCTCCAACTCGGCAATGCGCCCTCAAGCCCGATCACCTCCGTCCCCTCGTGGGACGCCCAGGGAGTTCCGCTGCCGGGTGATCCGGTCGGGTCTGCATCAGAGGGAGGACTTGAAAATCATACCGCACACCCTCCGGGAGCGAGAAGAGAATGGGGAGGGAGGAAAGACGCATCCAAAGGGGAGAGGTTGGGCAGGAGTCCCTTACCCTGCTGGCTTTCAAGTTTCCCCACATAAGGGGGGGGGTTCAAGCCCGCTTCTCTCCACCACCAGATTAGACACATAACCAGCTCTGTCGGAAATGAGAGCCAAGTATTGATGCATCAATACGCCGAGTTTTTTTTTTTAATAAGGATGGGAACAAGCGAACGTTGCAAAGCGGCGTCCTAGTGCGAAGGGAGAACGTGAGGTAGTATTTATTTATTTATTATTTATTTATTATTGAATTTATATCCCGCCCATCTTCCCACCGGGAACTCTGGGCGGCGAACATAGCAGAACAAATCAGGGATACACATAGTAGGTACACTACAACACAATAAGGAAACATAATAAGCAGATCAACATAGATTAATAAAAGCATATTTAAAAAGAACAGCAGCAGGGGCGCACCCTGTAGTTAAGACCTCACCGCTGCTATGTCAAAAAATTCGAGCTAGGTATTGATGGCGGAAAAAAAAAAAAGGCTAAGCTAGGTCACCAAATGCCTCGCGGAATAGGATGGTCTTCACCGCTTTACGAAAGGCCAGCAGGGACTCTGCAGAGCGCACTTCGCTGGGAAGGCTGTTCCACAAGGTTGGAGCAGCCACCGAGAAAGCCCGGTTCCGGGTACGGGACCGCCTGGCTTCTCGGAGGGATGGAACCTGCAGCGAGTGCGCCCGCGACTGCCGAACCGGTCGGGTCGATGTTGACCGCTGGGCGATCCGCTCCGCCAGGTAATCCGGGTAAGTAATCGATTCGGTAGTAAAAATGCAGCGCGTGAGCACTGATAAACAGGGGTGGGATCGAAGGGAGACCACGTGACCGCCACCGAATTCACAGCGAAGGCAAGGTCGGTTCGAAGCGAGGCACTTCGTGAAGTAACGGCCTATGTCTTGTCCACTTATTCCTTTTGCCACTTCCCTTGCCTACGTGGTGAGTCTCCGCCCCTGCCCTGGCTGCTTCTATGAGTCATGAAGGGCAAGGATCTGGCACTCAGGGGGTGCTGCTAACTGGAGCCGGAGCCTGGTCACTCTTGCCTAACCTGTGTGCAGATGCAGTGGTGGCAGAGAAGGGCAGGCATCTTTGCCTCTGCCATTGCCATGGAGTAGGTCTTCCAATGAGTTTGAGCCTGTGTTCAGCTGGATCTCCTCCAAGTTCTCTGCCGTGATCACTCCAGTCTCCTTACCACTTGTTTCATCACTGCCAGCTGCCTAGTAAACCACTCACTATTTAAATAAGTGTGTTTGGCAGGAATAGGTTAATTCACATTTGTCAGGAATATGTGTGGTTGGCTAAGGGACCCTTTCTGATGACTCAGACTGCCAGAAGGAAGGCAGAGGATCGATTTTTAAAAGTGAGAAAGTACTTCTTCACACAATGCATAATTAAAGTAATAAAATTAATTGCCACAAGATGTGGTGATGCCCAACAGCTAAAAGAGCTTTGAAGGGAAAGCAGGCAGCTTCAGCAGATGTTGGCCATGACAGCCAAATGGAATGCTGCTTTTGTGCAATACACCACTGAATATTAAGGCCCATATTCTCTTGAGCGTCTGCTGAATGGAAAGCCCTATAAGCATAGTAGTGTGGGATTATGCCACTTGAACAAGTACTGTTGTTGTAGCAAATCCCACCCTCCACTTGTACGCGAGTAGAGGTGGGCATGAAACAGAAAACCAATGGTTCAGTTTGTTCTGTTTTGTCCCCCCCCCAGTTCATTTCATTTTGTTTCACTTGAATTTCATATGAACTGAACCAAAATGAACTGGTTCAGCTTACCTGGACAGCTGCCAATGCCGCCAACGCTGCTGGGGGACCACCGCCAATGCCAGGGGACCGCCGCCGCCATTAATAATTTTTTTTAACTTCTGGTTGGCATGCAGGTCAGACCAAGGTTTATTTATTTATTGTTATTTTTAATTTTTAATGAACCGGCTGGGGCCGGTGCCATTGTTTTATTATTTTTTATTATTTTTTAAAAAAATTCCAGTGCCGGCCATGTGGCCCCTGGGACCAGGTTGGCGCTTTTTTATTTTATTTATTTATTCATTTTTAATTTTACAAGGCCGACCATGTGACTCCTGGGCCAGGTCAGTGCTTTTAATTTCTTTTAAACTTATTTTTATTTTTAAAGTCCCCAATGCCGAGGCTGTTTTTTTCCCCACACACACAGCTGAGAGGCACTTGCTTCCCCACGCCAAAGAGAAGGTCAGGACTTGGCGCGAGACTCAACATAGTTGTCCTCCACAATGAAAAACAAAATGAATGAAACAGAAATTTCCGTTTCATTTCATTTTTCTTTGATGGGTTGGTTTGTCATTCATTTCGTTAGCTAAGGAAACTAATAATGAATAACAAAGCGAATTAAAAATTCATTTTGTGCCCATCTCTATACACAAGCAATACCTTGCATTAGGAGAAGCATCGTGCATTAGTAGGCTGGTGGGAGTTTCTGCTGAACAAAGACTCAGTAAGATACGGGCCTTGGAGCAATGAATAGCAGCAGAGGGCTTTTCCCTTTGCGATCTGCTAGCGATCTTCACAAAAAACTTTAGGCAGCCACTATGGGGGAGAAAAACAAAGGGGAACTGAACAGATGTTTGCTATGATTAGCGGAATAACTTGGAGACTAAAGTTTCCAAGGCTTAGTCTGGTCATACCTGGCTGAAATTGAAAATGTGTAGGGTTCAAACTAGGTGATACACTGAGCATTTTTAGAACAGCTTTTTGAAGTTTAATGGCTATTTGTCATGTGTCCAGGTGTGCTGTTGAGTGTGTGAGCCAAGAGTGGGGCAGACAGCTGGAATGACTGCACAAACCCATTATTTGATTTCTGGTTCAGAGTGTGCAGTTGCCATAGGAGTCAGGGCTCTGCCTTTTGCATTGGTATGCTTTGTTTGTGATTGGTCACTGGAAGATCATCTCAGACTTAATTTACAATTCTGATTTTCAAGACATGCCTTCCAAAGGAAACCGTATTGCGGGAAGGACAATGGCTAATCAGAGGAAATTCACATTTCCCTTAATATCCAGATGGAGATGAAGTATGATCAGTGGACGGGCGATTGCATCGAAACCCCATGTCTGCCACTTCCAGTTCCATGATGGCAGACAAGTGGGAGGGAAATGCTCTGAATAAATGAATGGAAATAAAATTTTCAATCCAGAAAGGGTAACATAAGCAACACACTTGCCATTTGCATTGCACTGAAATTCGGAATGAAAATGTACCCTCCATTCCGGATAAGCTGTACATCAAATAACCCAAACAAATAGCTGAGCTCAAGTTTGCCTTAAAGCAGATGGTAACCCTCATCCCATCTGTGTCCATGAAATATGTTTCTGCAAGTTCACATGTTTATGTAAAACAGAGAATTACTGACAGCTTTCTTTTGCTCCCTTCTGCAACTTTGTAGCATTGTTTAACTTGAGCTGCTCAGTGGCAACTTCTGCCCCAAGGCACCTTGGATGTAATCCTTAATAGAGATGGGCACGAAACAAAAATTTGATATTTTTGTTTCATTTCAGAATGAAACAAATAACAAACTGATTTTAAAAGAAAAATAAAATTAAACGAACTGAAAAGTTTTGATTTTTTTGATTTGTTTTATGTTTTCCCCCAATGCACCCGGTGTGTGGGGGAGAGGCATGGGGTTTTAAAACTGCCTTTGAGCTACCGAAGCAAGTGGCAATGTCCGCAGCTGCCACTTGCTTTGGTGGCTCAAAGACAGTTTTAAAACCCCACACCATTCCTCCCAATGCGCCTGATTGTGTGTGTGGGGGAGGCATAGGGTTTTTAAACTGTCTTTGAGCCACCAAAGCATGCAGTGGCTGCAGCTATCGCCGCTTGCTTCAGTGGCTCAAACACAGTTTAAAAACCTCATACCATTCCCCCCAAATGCGCCTGACTGGGGGGATCTGAGAGATAGTGTAGTGTTTTAAGGAAAAAATGAAAAACTGAAGCAGAATGAAAAACAAAATGAATGTTTAAGTAAAATTTTTGTTAAAATGAAATGAAACAAAATGAAGAAAAATGAAACAAAATGCAATTTTTTGTTTCATGCCCATCTCTAATCCTTAACCCTTTTGCCATTTGTTTATCACAGTCTGCTATGTCATAGCAGCATTAATTAGCCTGATCCTTCGTAACCCTATTAGCCATAGAGATATACATCCCAAGCCATGCTGAAGAACATGAGATCCTTCCAAGGGGGAGAGAAAAACTATTCCCTACTCTATCCTGGAGAGTTGTACTTGAAACTGGGGGTGCTCAAAGGCCCTGGGAGTCTTGGATGGTTTGGGTCCGAGGCCATCACACTTTGGAACTGCCATATTGAGAGTCAAGAGGGATGTAATGAAACCCAGTTTATAAGAAAAGGTAGGCCAATGTCCCAACCCTCCCACCCCCAAATTATTTTTAATTAATACATTTTAAAGGGCTCAAAAAGTCCTCTTTGTGCCTCGGAGGGGGGAAATGTTGCCGTATTTTGAGGCATCATACACTACAAATATTAAATTTTAAAATTTCTTTTTTGGCCGCTAGATGGTATAAGAGAGCTTTTTGGTAGGAAACCCCCCACACACACACACACCATTTATATTTTTTTTAAAAATGAGGGGATGGTTGCAGAAGTGGGTGCTGTTTTCTAATGGTTGTCTGAAGCCCTCTAAAGGTCTGGAGATTGCTCATTCCTGGTGGAAAATAAGCAGGAGAAGGAGAAAGCACTAAAATTCATTTTCTGTTTCCCACCAAAATCCATCACTTTCAGTTTCCCACCAAACTGAGACATAAATGTGTAAACATGATAAACCGTGATCTGAGATACCAACCTTCAATTCTCACTTAGAATATATATAATATTGAATACTGTCTTTTAACCAAATACTAATTTCTAAGCTCAAACTATTTGCTTGGGCAATTAAGTTCCCAAGTTCCCACATGGCTGGAAATGTTTTGCTCAATGATAAGAACCCATTGAGCTAAGTGGGTTGGAATGAAGGCACAAGAGATCAATTTGGGAAAGTTGATCACAATTGGGACTGCCTGTGGAATAGTCCAGTGCAATCTATTTACTGGCAACTGCACTACACATGGCAAAATGTGCTCCAGCCCAACATCAATCCATCTCCAAGACAGAGCTTCTTTGGGCCAAGCTGGAGTGATTCCCCAGCAGATAGAATGATCCTTGTGAAAGAAATCACTCCCTTTCAAAAGACAAGAGATGGGCACAAGTCGCTGGTTCAGCAGTTGGTGCTGGTTCGTTTATCAGCCAAACAGTGTTTCGCTCCTCAAAGTCCTGCCTTCTCCAGCAGATGCCCACTCTGAGGGAGCACCCTGAGAAGGCAAGACTTTGAAACACCAGACACTTGTTCAGTCTATAAATAAACCAAGATGAACCATCAAACTGGAAGTTCATGCCCATCTCTTAAAGTGACCTTTTTCAATGCAACCAGGCAGGCAACCTCAGTTGCATTCTTTAGGTACTTAATAGTTTGGGTGACTCGTTACTGGAATCCACTGTGCTTCTTAATATACCAACACCACTCAATGGCTGGTTGCTTTCTTTTTTTGGTCTCCTTTTTCATTGACCTGCTGAACTGCCCTGTTCCTCTGATCAGGCACAGAAGTTCCACAAGCTGCAGGCAGAGCATGGATTGCATTTGGTTGATCACAGTAGGAAGCTCTAATTTGTAAGCTATGTGATTTCTTTCTGTTTTTTTTAAACAGCAATCCAGGAACAGTATTGCCATTTCAAACACCTTAGAGCCTTCTGCCAGAGGGGTTGTGTGTGTGTGTGTGTGTGTGTGTGTGTGTGTGTGTGTGTGTGTGTGTGTGTGTGTGTGTGTGTGTGTGTGTGTGTGTGTGTGTGTGTGTGTGTGTGTGTGTGCACGCGCGTGCGCGCTTCAATGCATTCCTATGGGAAAACGGAAAATGAAACAAACCAAGCAGAAATTTCCGTTTCATTTTGTTTCGTTTTCTTTGATGGGTCAGTTCTTTAATCATTTTGTTAGGTAACAAAGCAAATAATGAATAACAAAATGAATTAAAAATTAAAAATTCGTTTTGTGCCCATATCTACTCATAACATTAAGCAACAGGATTTCAGCCACAATGTGATTTAACAGAATTTTAGAGCAATAATTTCCAAGCTTGGGACTCCAGATATTCTTGGACTACAGCTCCCAGGAATCCTGGCCAGCATAGCTAATGACAAAAGATTCTGGGGATTTTACTCCATGAACATCTGGGAACTTTCCAAATGTAATCCATTCCTCTTACTCATTCCACTTCTTTAAAAAGTAATTTATTGTCACTGCTTTTTTAAAAAGATGTTTAAAAAGCAACTCATCTCATTATTGTAACTTATTTACAGAGTTAATCTCTACTGTCTCCTTCTTGAGTCTCCTCTTCTAACTCCCCTCTTTTCCTTTTTCCTTTTAATCAAGAACAACTTTGAGATCCATTACACAGTGTACGGGAGGTTAAAGTATTCTGGAACTGGTTTTCCCAAGTTACCATATCTGATGTCAGACATGCGTTCATTTTACATGGAGGTTGTTCTGAATCAGGAGATGGATGGAGTGACTCCTGATGGATGGAGTGACTCTGAGCAAATCAAAGTGTTCTGCTTTATATACCGCTCCATACCACTTCAAGTAGTCTCTGGGTGGTTTACAGTTTAATTACAGTATGCAGGCTATACATTGCAAACCCCCCAGCAAGCTGGGTACTCATTTTACCAACCTCAGAAGGATGGAAGGCTGAGTCAGCCATGAGCCAGCTACCTGGAATTGAACCCCACAGTTTTACCTGCAGTACAGGCATTTAACCACTGCACCACGGGGCTCTGAACAGGTTTAGCCAAGACATTTCCTTGACTGAGGCAAAGGTCAAAATGGTGCCACCCTCTGATTCATTATACAGAAGCTGATTGGACTGACAGTTATATCTTATTCCAACACTCCAGCAAGAGAGACTCCATCTCAGGCTCATTTCTTGGATGGGCTCTGAAGGAAAGACTTAGGCAAGAGGGTGGACAATTCTGGGCTGCGCCTTTTGTTCCCCAGCACATGCTGTTTGAAGTGGTTGCTCCACTCTTCCTCATGGCATTGTCCCTGGTTTTCAAAGCCATAAAATCTATTTATTTACTCTTTATTTACAATTTCACATTGACTGACTCATTGACTGACTGAAAACCCTTGAACAAAAAAGTCCTCAGGGTGGCTTACCACAGAAAATAAAGCAAGCTGCAGAAACTTAATAACCAAAACAATACAGGAACATACAAGTCGGAAGAAGAATGAGAAGAAAGCCAAGAAGGAGAAAAACTGATGTGGGGGGAAATGGCCGAAGACAGATTTCACTGGGAGCCTTTCCGTAGAAGTTCTCTATCTATTTGTTCCTGTTGATTTGTTCTCTAATGCAGGCATATGTATGTCTTTAGATGGGAGAGGTTAGCCATAACCCTCATAGGTGGGCCTCTTACAGTGATGACTCTGAAGAGGAAAAGTTTCTGTTTGAGGGTCTACAGGAGAGGAAAAAAACGGAAAAACCTGAATTCTTGTCTGCGTCTTGAGCGTACACAAGTGTGGGATGTTTCTCCTCTTCAGATGCTGCTCATGTGAGCCAAGTGATGAGGAAAACAGCTCAGCTGTCTTCTCTCCCATATTTGGGTTGAAGTTTCCGGATGATAAAAGAACCAACATTTTTGTTTTGGTTTTTTTGTAGAAATTGGTGGCCCTAATTCACACCCATAATTGTTGTTTGTCCCTTTATTCCTGGTGGGTAGGGGACAATGGCCGCAGTCCTACCAGCGTTTTCTGCGTAGTTTCTCGGCAGTGAACTGCATAGTAAAAGATCACATGCTAACCAGGAAGAGGAGTAAATTCTGGCCCCAGCCGACCACGCCTCCTGGAACAGCAGTTTCAGCAACGTTTCCTAAACCACTACCAGGGGCTGGATTTAGAAACTTCACTCGAAAATGCTTACTTACTTGCTTCTGTAACCAGGACAGGACCCTGAAAATATGCAGTAAAATCAGTTGTTTCCTTTAACACCATGGTGGCTTGGAAACTGGAGCTGGAAAGAAGGACAAAATGCGAAGTAGACAAGTGGAGACCGAACCAGAATACGAAAATACAACGCACAAGAGAGGACACTAACTGCACATTAAAAACCATGTGACCGCCTGGAAAAAATATGCAGGAAATTTATATATGCAGAAAACTCTGGCAAGACTGTGGCCAATGTCTGGTGGTTATGCCTTTGATCCTAAACACAAACAAACAAACACCAAAAGTGAATGACCTCTGAGCAATTAATTATCTTGTTGTTGTGATTGCCGGGTTCCTCTCAGAAGAATCTAGCATTGTGAAAGATAAGCAGTAGGGCCCTTTCTCTCAGTTCACCATGTGGTTACACCACCAACAAAGGCCGTTACTTCACGAACCGCTCGCTTCGCGGCAACCCCTCCTTTCTGTGCGAATCGATCATTTCAGTCCGCACGCCCCTCCTTTTTGGCTGCGATGCCACCCCGACCACGCCCCCTTTACCGTGCTCCAACCAGGGCGAGTGGTGCCCCTGCCAGTTGCCGGGAATCTTTTCGCTTCACATCTCGCTTTGCTCCCAACGTGACATGTGGACTCGGGTTTTTTTTTATTTTTATTTTTTAAATATCCAAACTCTGCAAACGACCCTTTCGGCTTCCAAACTGAAGATGCTCGGCGCGGCAAGAAGCAGTAACTGTGCGCGTGCGCGCGCTCCGACTCGGCAACGCACCCTCAAGCCCGATCACATCCGTCCCCTCGTGGGACGCCCAGGGAGTTCCGCTGCCGGGCGATCCGGTCGGGTCTGCATCAGAGGGAGGACTTGAAAATCATACCGCACACCCCCCGGGAGCGAGAAGGGAATGGGGAGGGAGGAAAGACACATCCAAAGGGGAGAGGTTGGGCAGGAGTCCCTTACCCTGCTGGCTTTCAAGTCTCCCCACGTAAGGGGGGGGGTTCAAGCCCGCTTCTCTCCACCACCAGATTAGACACATAACCAGCTCTGTCGGAAATGACAGCCAAGTATTGATGCATCGATACGCCGAGTTTTTTTTTTAAAGGATGGGAACAAGCGAACGTTGCAAAGCGGCGTCCTAATGCGAAGGGAGCACGTGAGGTAGTAATCGATTCGGTAGTAAAAATGCAGTGCGTGAGCACTGATAAACAGGGGTGGGATCGAAGGGAGGCCACGTGACCGCCACCGAATTCACAGCAAAGGCAAGGTCGGTTCGAAGCGAGGCACTTCGTGAAGTAACGGCCAAAGTGACTTGTCTTTTGGCGTGTCATTTGTGTCACACGAAGCCTTCCATGCCAAGCTCATTTCTCTGGCATTCCTCAATCGAGGTGTGGTTGTTTTCTCCAGAGCTAAACTGAGGATTTTTCAGTCCGGCTATAAATGTCCCCAGCTCAGCAAGAAGCAGAACTGAGGCAGGAGATGAGTGAAGAGGTGATCGCTTGCGAGCCCTTCTGGAGCACTGTGAAGCCCCTGGCAGGACAATTATGCATCAGGGAGAGCGGCAAGAGGTTTGTTAGAGCCTGTAATGAGTCCGGTGTAAATGAATGGACTCTCGGAAGGGAGCAAAGGATGTGCAGCAATTGCCTGTTTGTTAACTTGATGGAGGCAAAGAATGGGAGAGTGTGTGGGCTGAGTAATGAGTGGGCAGGAAGCTGAAAGGTTATAGACGTCTCAAACTGTAAGAAAGGAATCAGTAGTAATTTCAATTATTTTTTACAAGAGAATCTAAAGTGGTGGTTTTGTATATTTTTCATTCAGTCTCTTTCATGCCTGCTGTGTTGTAACAAGACATTACTTTTTCCCTGCATTTTTCTTTCATTATCATTGTCACCATCATCACCATCATCACCCACCAATCTGCAGCAGAAGCAATTAGCCTTTCTGGTTTTGCCCATCTGCATTTTACCTTCACAAAACTCTGTGAGGCAAGTTTGGCTGAGAAACAGTGATGATCTAATTACTATCCTATTAGCTTCATGACTAGAGATGGGCACGAAATGCCAAAATGGCATTTTGTTTCCTTTTTTATTGTCTTTTGCTTCATTTAAAATAAAACAATTTTTAAAAACAAATCATATCATTTTTCATTTTGTTTCATTTTTTGTTTTTTGTTTTAACTTGCACTGACCAGCTGGCCCGCAGGCCGGGTCAGTGAGTTTTTTTATTTTATTTATTTATTTTTCTTGCATCGACCAGCTGGCCTGTGGGCGGGGTCAGCACTTTAAAAAAAATTCCTTGTGCTGACCAGCTGGCCTGCAGTCCTGGGTGTCACATTTTAAAATTTATTTTATGTTTTATTATTTATTCACACGCCAACCAGCTGGCCCACGGGCCATGTCAGCACTTTTTTAAATTTTTAATTTTTTTTCTGATTTATTCACACGCTGACTAGCTGGCCCATGGGCCGGGTTGGTGCGATTTTTTATTTTATTTTGTATTTTGTATTATTTATTCATGGGCCGGCCAGCTGGCCTGCAGGCTGGGTTGGCACATTTTTTAAAAAATATATTTTTATCCCCCACCTGATTTTGCCCAATTGGGTGGGGAAAGGGCGGGATTTTTAAACTTTTTTTCCTGCCAAACCCTCGTGATACAGCTGATCGGCGGTGGCTTCAATAGGAAAAAAAGCCTGCAGTTTCCCCTGCATGTTGGGGGGAACCACCAACCTTTTCCCATAGGAATGCTTTGCTTAGCCTTTGGCCTAATCCAGCAGATCTTCTTATGAAGCGAACAAAATAGAAATTTCCATTTCATTTAATTTTGTTTTTCTTTGATGGGCCTCTTTGTTATTTGTTTCGTTTCATAATAAAACAAATAATGAATAATGAAATGAACTAAAAATTCATGACTGAGTGGGATTCTGGATCCAGATTCTCTTTACACAAGTCCAGAATTTTTAATAAGCCAACTGTGCTCCTTTGTTTATCCAGCTGGTTTCCTCCACCCCCATAAAGTTTTGAGTCACAGAGAATATTTTGACTGACTCTGCCTAACTAAATTGCTTTCCTTAATTCAGTCAATATATCAATTTGCTTGTTTCATTTGCTGACCAACTTTCCTTCAATGTGTTTGTAATTTCATTGACTTTATGGTCAGGGAAAAGTGCAGCCTATGAGAAAAACAAATTGAAAAAGAAGTATGTTTTTAAGAATATTTTCAAAGATCTGCATGCAACACTCAGATATTGGAAAAATATTCTTAGAAACATACTTCTTTTTCAATTTTGTTTGAGGTTCAGCAGGATAATAGATTGCTATGCCTCAGAGATGTTGTGATGGCAATTCTGATAATGTTGCCAAGTCCCAATTTTATGAGTAAAACATATATCCAGTTCAAATGCCTATGGTACCACAAATGAGAGAAACATCTACTTTTCTTATCCCGAGGCTCTATATATTAGAGCAGTAACCCTGTAATTCAAAACTATTGGACAAACTGAACAAGGCTGTAATCTTGAATTCTTGGGGTGTTCTTATCTATTATTTCTCATGAGAGTACAATGATGTTATTGTGCAGCAGAGGAAGTCAACATTCTACAGGATAATTCCTAAAACTTGGGATAATGCAAATCACCAAAATTTATAACTCTGAGTAAGCACAAAATTTGGAACAGATATAGCAGACAGGTTGGGGAGGTTTGGGCAAGAGGTTTTCAAGTCATGAGTTTTTAAAAGAGAAATAATTCCCACACCCCTGGTACAGTGACAAACAACATGAAACATTTCCAGATTCAAAACAAATCAAATACAGTGGTACCTCGGATAACAACTGCCCCGGATAACGAATAATTTGTATAACAACTGCAAATTTCCGGGTATAGGGCTGCCTCTGATAATGAATTTTCCCTATGGGCTGCCTCGAATAATGAATTTTCCCTATGGACTGCCTCAGATAATGAATTTCCAGCATGCCTCAGTAAAAAAGTTATCCCAGGTGAAATTGCATCTGTACCTTTAAAGTGCACTTTTTAAAGAGTTTTGAGCAAAAACCCAGGTCTCTGTGCCTTTTTCCTAGGTTCCAGAACGGATTAATCGGTTTCCCATTCATTCCTATGGGAAACTGCATTTTGGATAACGACATTTTTTGGATAATAACAACTAACCTCAGAGAACGAATTACCGTCGTTATCTGAGGCATCACTGTACATTGAAATTGCCCATGTTTTTTTTTTTTTTAATTAGGGAGGAATCCAGGCTGCAGGGGCTGATATATTGATCATTTACCCTTCCAAAGGTGAAACAGAGACTTTGTTATAAAATGAGCATGTGTAGAACACCCTTACCAGCAGAAGGTTACAGAACAGATATAGTGTTATAGTTTTTTTGGCCCTGAAGGGAGATATGTGAAAGTAGTGATCATGGTGAATTTTAAAAATGGAGGTTCATTTTGATTCCTGATTCATGGTCAACAAATCACAAAATTGAATTTACATTTTTTTTCCCTGAAGAATCAATGAATCAATTTGTAAATTTGCTTTTTTTTTACTCTAAAACCATATAAATTGGCATCCAAGGTACCTACACACACACAAAAGATACAGAGACACTTCCCATGGCACTCCTCTGCAGGTCCTGCAATTTCAATGAAGTTTCGGTTCTGGATGTCTGAGTTATGCACCCCAGAAAAGTCCCCATTAGCAACTGTCTTGGGGAACCCAAACTTGGCAGGATTGTACAGATGGGTCAGAGGAAGCTTCCCTGCAAATTTGGGGTCTCTAGATGCATTGGGGGCCATTTTATAGCCTAATAAATGATGAATCAAACTTGCTAAAAATGTATCCATTCATACAGTATTTGTTGGAGGTGACATCAATTCATATGAATGTGACACAGCAAATCGATGATCTTTGAACAAATTTTGCAATTCATTTTTTTAATTTGTGCCCATCTTTAGCAGACAGCAATGGAAGATCACAGAAACTGTCAAAAGAAGGACTTTCCAGCTTATCTGAATTGGAAAGCAGCGAAGAAGGTGCTTGAGTAGAAGGTAGGCATTCTACCTCCCCACCCCTGCTGCCAACAAGCTGTTAAGCAATAGTAGCTACAAAGGATCGTATATGATTTCAAGGTCTTGAAAGGAGGTTGACAGGGTAGTAATTTGCCCTGAATTATCCCAAGAACTGCAGTTTTAATCTCGTTAAGGGAAGAATAGTCATTTAAAGCGGGCATCTTTAAGAGCATGTTTCATCAACAATTTAAGGGGCATCCCTCTTGTCAAGTCATGAGCTTCCTCTGAATAATCTAACATAGTTTTACCTTAGTTATTGGGGAGATAATATGATTGTAACGGAACAGTCATTTGCAAATAGCTACCTCCAAGCTCTGATTGAAACTATTGCTGAAAAAACATACACACATCTACGTACTGCAGTTTTAATCTCGTTAAGGGAAGAATAGTCATTAAAAGAGGGGCATCTTTAAGAGGATGTCTCATCAACAATTTGAGGGGCATCCCTCTTGTCAAGTCATGAGCTTCCTCTGAATAATCTAACATAGTTTTACCTTAGTTATCGGGGAGATAATATGATAGTAATGGAACAGTTGTTTGCAAATAGCTACCTCCAAGCTCTGATTGAAACTATTGCCGAAAAAACATACACACATCTACGTACACCCAACTAGACAAGCTACTGTATGCCTGCTTTAAAAACACTGCCTTCCGTATTGTTCCTTCTTGTTGAGCGAGCGAGACTCCAGTAGTGTTTTGTTCTACCAATTTCCAATGGATGTTCAAATAATCGCTTGATTGATTTACAAGGCAAATCTGCCCTGGCTTGTGATAACATTGTCCCTCTTGCTGAGCCCAATCGCATGCATTCAAGTAAGTGAACAATACTGTTCTTAGCCTCTTTCTTTAATTGAATCATACTCTCGACTTCCCTTTTGTTGATGCCTCATTTAGCTGTAATAAGCTTATCCATCCTGAAGATTTTAATAGTCCACTCCTTGAAGTACTAGTTTAAATCCTTGATGTCATTTCTTCCAGGGAATATCGAATATTTTTTTAAAGGGCATGGATGTTGCTGTTAAAAATATTTGCCTTTGTCTTTCTGAGATATCTTACAAAAAAATCAAAACTGTGGTTTGTCGATTTCTGGGTGAGGGCAGCATATGGGCCTCCATATGGTTCAGTAACCATCTACCACAGGCATGTCCAAACTTTGGCCCTCCTGATGTTTTGGACCACAACTCCCAGAATTCTAGGCTTATAATACCAGTGGCACAGGACTGTGGGAATTGCTGTCCAAAACATCTGGAGGGTCGAAGTTTGGACATGCCTGATCTACCATTTCTAAACAAAGTAGGAAAGAGTGAAAAATGGTGGAAAATGAAATCCAACTACATCTACACGTTGCCCATCCTGAACTAACACGATGAAGGTGAAGGCCAAAATGGCACCACGATGCTCGTGTTAACTGTGCATTCTGCAGAAACGGTAGTGTGTTTTGCAAGCAAAAAAGGTATCTCAAGAGTCAGAAAAACAGCTAAGTACTGAGCATGTCCAATGGCTTCCAAGGGAGGTCACGGGATGATAAAATGCCAGAAAACATAATGTTTGCTTATAATCTGGTATTTGCAGCAACAAAACAAACAATCAAATAGGCAAGCAAATAAAAAAATCATGTGCTGGATTCATAAAAGGGCAAGAGAAACACCAGGTATTGAAGACAAACAGCATTCCAGGGCTACAGAGTGATTGCTTTCTGGGAACAAAGCTAATTGGACATTCTAGAATTTAATGTCTTCTCGAAGACTTTCAAGGCCGGGATCTGAGAGGTGTTGTGAGTTTTTGGGGTTGTTTGGCCATGTTCTGGAAGTTTTTTTCCTGATGTTACCCCAGACTCTGTGACCAACATCTTCAGAGGGCAAGGAACCCTCTGAAGATGCCAAAAACTCACAACAGCTACTCTAGAATTTACCATATGTTTCACCCCATAAGACTCACCGGACCACAGGACACACCTAGTTTTTAGAGGTATGTATGTGTGAAAAAATATTCACACATACATACTGTGGTCCTGGTCCATCTCCAACCATGCAGAGGCATGGCTGGACAGTAAAATGCAGAGACAAGCTTCCACCCCACCCCTGCCCGGGTCCCCATCCTGGGAAGACTCCACCCCTTGCAGAGGCCTCTGGACCTGGTGCAGGGCTGTTTTTTTTTAAAAAAAATACCTTGCATTATTGAGTTGTTCCATATAATAGGAGATAGAGAAAAAACAGCCTGATTGGAGACCATAGAGATGAGAAACGGGCTAGAGAGTAACCACCCACGATGATGACCATAGGGATGCAGATAGAGAGTAACCACCCACCATGATGACCATAGGGATGCAGCTAGAGAGTGACCACCCATCATGATGACCATTAGAGATGGGCATGGAACGAACATTTTTTCGTTTCTGTTACCGTTTGTCATTTCCATTACGCAGCAAAACGACAAACGAAAATTGTGATGAAAATACAACGAAATGAACAGAACCGCAAAAATTGTGGTCGTTACGTTTCGTTTCCATTAATGGCGATGCGCAATGAAATGACCTGTTCTAAATGTTAAAAAACACCCTGGACATCCATAAAAACGCAGCGATAATTATTTATATTGTCTGATAACCTACCAGGGGGGTTGGGGTCCTTAAAATGTTTGTTTTAGTCTTCTCCCATCGCGATGTGTTTTTCTTTTCCCTTTAAAATGGATGTCGCCACTAGCCACAAAATGGAGGCAAGCCATGTGATGGGATCATGTTCAACCAATAGCATGCCCAGGTTGCAGACTGGGCGGGCAGGTCTGGCAGCCACAGAGGGCATAAAAAGGTCTGGCAGCCCTTGTCCTCCTTGCAGTCTCTGGTGGGAGTTAGGGTGGGATTGCTGTCTCTGCAACTCTAGCTTCAGTCCTGCAGCCTCCCTGTGTGCATGCGTGCTGCGTACCTCTCGGTGAGTACCCTCCGTTGCCCCGCAGTGCAGTCACTCTGCGGCTGCCTTGCACCCTGGGCAACGCCCGCCGCTGCCTTTGCAGCCTCCTTGCATACCTAGTCTATACTGTGTCTCTGCCAGCATCCATTTTTTTAGTGTTTTCCCTCTGGTATGGGGTGTTGGGGGATGCCTGCACACGGAAATGCTTTAAAAATCACGCCAAAAGTGGGTAGAAATGACAAACAAAAAACTGAAAAACGGTAACGAAATTTTTCAAAAATTTCACTACAAATGAAAATGAACCGAAACAGACCTCTCAACGACAAACGAAAAACTGAAATGCCATTCTTCTGTTTCATGCCCATCTCTAATGACCATAGAGCTGCAGCTCTATGGTCATCTTGGTGGGTGGTGACTCTCTAGCCCGTTTCTTATCTTTGTGGTCTCCAATAAGGCTGATTAATTTCCGTCTCCTATTATATGGAACAAATCAATCATGCAAGGTAATTTTTTTAAAAACAGGGGGGCGGAAAGCCTCCACGGGAGTTGCAGCTGGGGCTGGGACCTGCACGGGGGTTGGAGGCCTCTGCAGCCGCTGCTCTGGAGTCTCCCTGTGGGGATGCATTCGCCCCATAAGATGCACAGACATTTCTCCTTACTGTTGTGGGGGAGTGCGTCTTATGGGGCAAAAAAAGGGTACATCCCCATATTTGTTCATAGAACAGTGTTGCATGTCAATTGCACAGCAAATATTCAGGCTACAGCCCTTTTATAGCAGGCCCAATGTACTGCAGTTAGATTTATTCCCATAGAAATGGGTCTAAGACAGCAGTGCCATTTTTTTAAAAAAAAAATCATTGGCACATGGTATGGGTTAATTTATTATAGCAGATCATATCTAGCAACTCTTGAAAACGAAGTAATGTGGGTTAGCATTTTAACACCGAGTCAGATTGAAATGCCATAATTTATTTCCACCTCTTCAGGAATCATGAATAGTGATCAAAGAAAAGACATATCTTTTTCACAGGCCTCAGAAAGTATTAAATATGCTTCTTAATCTTTGGATTCGATCAGCTAAGCAGGTCACCTGGGGTGGGGGTAAGGGGAGAAGCAGTCCCTTAAAGGATTTCTTAGGCTGATATTCTATTGATCTATTTCAGGGCTGTCCAATTTGAACAGACCAAGGTCTACTTTTTTTGGCCCAAAGTGCCTGAGGGCTACTACATGCTGGCTATTGTGGGGACAGACAAGAAAAAGGGAGGACACCTTCATAACATGCTCAGAGACCCTCTTTACCTCAAAGTCCTCCTCACTCATAAAGAGCCTCCCCCAAGTTGGCTGAGACTTCAGGTCCCACCAGGAGCTGGGGGGGTAGTGCTGGGGAGCAGCTTCTCTGTGCAAGACCCTCAGAAACTCCCGCTCTTTTTCATCATCATCATCATTACTTCCTCCTCCTCTTTCTTCTCCTGCCTCCCCTTGAAGAAGGAACCAAAGCAGGTCCCTGTTGGTGGCAGATTCAGATCCTGATGGTGGTTTTCCAAGCTGCATTTCTGTCACTGCCAGGAGGAGGCACAGGGGGCTGTGCTTTCTCAACTGGCTTTCCTGCCTCCTTCGCTCTCTCTTGCCCACTGCCTGCAGGAAGGAGCCCTCTTGCTTCTGTTGCTGCCGCTGCACCAACCATCATGGTGCCTAGGGCAGGAACCCATCACCCTCTTACTTCAAACCATGCTTGCATTGCCACCATCATCACCTTGCCTCTGTCTCTGCTGCCACCCTCCTCCTCACTGTGGCTCAGGGTCACCATAAAAGCAACACCACGATGGAGGAAGCTCAAGTGGGAGGTGTCATATGAAAGTGGGGGTGGAGTGGCGGAGGCAGGAGGGGAAGGAGAGAGAGGGAGAGGGAGAGAGAAATGCTGGTGTAGTTTGCAAATTTCAAATAATTGTTTAACCAAGCGGTCCAACATCTCCTGCAATGTTACTTGGCAATCGGATTTCACGAATCCTCACTCTCCTCCTATTCAGAGGAGGGGAGGAGAGACAGAGAGAGAGAACATATATATATGCTTTGGGCCTAGAGGTGTGAAGAATTATGTGAGGTAAAAGGACTTGGCCGGGCAGGGAGTCCAGGAGGCTCAGGTGGTGGTGAAATCCGGGGTCTTCCTCCTTGTGAGTCCCGCTTCCTTGGGGCCTTTGGCAGTGGCGGCCAAGAAGCAAGTGGAGAGACCCTGGCTGCCAGCAGTAGTGGCAGCAAGGCTGCAAAGGCAAGCAGGCCTCGGCTCTGTCAATCAGGTCAGAGGGTGGGAGGGAAAATGGCTGGATTTACAAATGAGAGAAGGGACAGAATGGGGAACGGAGGTGGGAGGGCATAAATGCAGGTGGGCCAATCACAAAGTTCCACAGACTTGACGGAAATCCCCCGGCAGGCTACTTTTTAATCCTTTGTGGGCTACTGGTAGCCCACGATCAACCTGTGCATGCCTAACCTATTCTATGCATGCATCACTCCATGGCTTGAGCAGTGGGACTTTCCCAGAGCTCAGGCAAGTTGCTGTGCAGTACCTATTTCCATAAATATGGGTGTTTTGTTTCAGAAGGGGACAGGTTCTGAAATGAAACACGCCAGCACAGCTGGAGCTTGGAACCCAGTCCCACTTTCTGGAACAAAATCAGCCAGTGTCTTACCTTGCTGTAGCTTGCGCTTGGCAAAATTCCAACCAGGAAGCAGCCTCTGATGCATCATCATTCCTTCACTCTGGCACTGGCCAATCAGGAGCTGTGCGAGGACATGCATTATCTCGCTCCCCTGTCTGATTGGCCAGCACCAAGGAGATGGAAATATGATGCATTGGAGGCTGCTTCCTGGTTGGAATTTTGCCCAGCACGAGTTACAGCAAGATAAGACAGTGGTTTATTTTGTTCCAGAGGGTGGGACTGGGTTCTGAGCACCAGCTGTGCTGGCATGTTCCATTTTGGAACCAGTCCCCTTCTGAAACGAAACACCCATCTCTAATAAGTTGTATAGAAAACAATGGTTGAAATGGTTACAGTACTTAGCATGGTGAGTCAGTAGGGATTTGGTGACTCAGTTCCTCAATAAGTTCCAGTGATTTAATGGGCCTACTCTACTTACTCCTTAATGCTGGATTTCATCCCTTGACCTCTTCATCAGATTCACACTGCAGTCCACAAAATCGTATGCCAAACAAAATTTACTGGAGTGCACTCTGAGTTTGTTGAGATAGCTGAGGGCCAGTTGAGCTGAAGTTTAAGCAGCTGAAGCTATGCTGAATCCAAATTCCTGCGATCCTAGTGAGTGTGGAAACTGACCTAACATTGCAGGAGATTTGGATCTGGTGTAGCTGGGATTATTTCTCACACTGCCCCTCTTTTGGGTCTCTTTCCCAGCAGAATTTAGATGGCAGAGCTCTTGTACTGGCCCATCCCTCTGATGACCAATGTCTGAAATCAGCCGTCAAACAGACATTTGGCTGGCCTGTCTAATGGGCCACTTTCTCCCACATTCCATTTTAAACTAATCTCAACTTCATTCTACACAAAATATGCCAAATTATGGAGATGTTGGTAAATTCTCATTTAAGCAACACTGATATGAAATGCTGAGGGTGTTCCTAATGATTCCCATAAAAGTTGAGGCTGAACATGTGCCATGATGAGCCTCTTCCACAACACATAGGGAACGTATAAAGGAAGGTTTTTTTGCTGCAGACGTTTCTCCTCCAATATGGGCAAAAGGAACTAAAGGGGAGGCAAGACTGGTATGATTATCCATATCAGAGAGTGTGTGTGTGCAATTATAGCAATGCATTTTTCATCAAAAAGTGTAGCAAATACAAAGAAACCTCATTTAATCTCACGCCACCCAAGAGGAACTTCATTTTGTTTTTTACTTATTCGTTTCTATGTCATCTCCAAGAACGAATTCGACTGAAATGTATACATTGGCTGAAATCCCATGGCTTATCACAGTAAATCACAACTAGACTAGACTCATTTGAATGGATGGAGAAGCTGACTCTCCAAATCCCCACTGACTCAACAGGCATACTCTAGTTGTGACTTCTTACACTGGGCAACAGGATTTCAGCCACTGTCTTGGAACATCAGTGGGATTTTGAGTGGGGAAATGAGACAGATTCATTCTGGTTGAAGATACTGTCATGTTCAACCAGTTCCCTTTCAACAACTGCGACTAAATTAGTTGATCCTCTATCAACCCCTGTGTGGTTGCACAACATAAAACAAATCCAACATGAGAAATCTGAAACATTTAATAAAAAAATCTGGATTAATCAGTTTTAATTAATTGGAGTTTGCATCTCTAAAGGTTAAAATCAACCTTTAAAAATTAATTGGACTCTGTGTTTCTTTTTCCATTTATATTTTTAAAATGCCCTTTCTAGTCTTGTCCCGTTGAACACCTCTTAGGTAAATGAGCCTCTGCATCAGACTGTGGAAACACTCCTGTCCCTCCAAAGAGATGGTGCTGGATTAGATGGACAAAATGCTTGATGTACCAAGGCAGCTCCTTATGTCCCCTTCACAGATCCCTCCCTCAGATAAATGACAGAAATTAACTGTAGTCTCAAAACACAGCAAAGTAAAAGACAAAGGCCAAAGCCTAAGGTGATGGAGATGTTAACTCTCTGCAGTCTCCAGAACTGCTCCAAAACCGGACAAAGGAGTGAGTCCTGGATCATTGAACAAAGGTTTGGAGATGCCTTGTTGGCTGTAGCTGGAAGGGGATCTTTCACTATACTCACTTGCCATTAACATAGGTCCAGCATTGGATCCTACCCAAAGAATATGGTCAGATACCTATTGCCGACTAGATGATGCACATTGAATCAATCACTGGGTAAAAGTTAAACATTGATTGATTGATCGATCAATCAATTGATCGATCGATTGATTGATTGATTGATCGATCAATCAATCGATCGATCGATTGATTGATTGATTGATTGATTGATTGATTGATTGATTGATTGATTGATTGATTGAGGGAGGGAGGGAGGGAAGGATAGATTGAACTTGTACCCCACCCATTTAGTTGCAAGCCACGACTCTGGATGACTGTAGAAACATTAAGATAAATGTACAAACTGCACTGAAACAAACATAGAAACAAAGCCCACGCTAAGACCACTTATCTAAAAGGCATCCCTAGATCTCATGATGGCAAAGGAAGAACATATAAATCAAATGTTACACATTAAACCAGACCCCAGAGGGCTGATACACAATTACCTAAAGCATAAAGTTAAAAAGGGCTAAGGTTCCCAAAGGCTTGGGTAAAGAACCCAGTATTGAATTACTTCCTGAAGCTCAAGAGGGAGGGGGCAGACCCATCTCTACCAGAAAGGCATTCCAAAGTGAGTCAGCTACTACTGTGAAGACCCCATTTCTGGTACAAATGTCTCGGTGTCCTCTGGAGGGCCGTCCACAGCATCAAAAACTACATATGTCCCATCGATCAAAGAGGCTAGCCTTTTCTTTTAAAATGTGTTATAGGACTTCTGTAATCATAGCTTGGATTGAATTTTTAGAATATGGCATTCAAGTATGCTGTGGAATTTCTGTAACCAGTACAACTTCAAAATCAATGGAAAATCAACATGTATCTTCAAGCTTTGTGAATCAAGCACCACAAAAAGCTGATATCTGTGATAAAGGCCCGAGGCGTATTTGAAGAGGACGTTACAAAGGAGAGAGAAGTCATGCTGGACTTCATTGTCACTTTTAGAGATGGGTGCAAACCAGAAAAATAATGTATTGGACTGGTTTGTGGTTCATAGCTAACCATGAACCACCACAACCACCAAGAAACACTGGAAAAATAACCTACCTGCTCCTGCCCTCTGCCACCCACCTGCCTCTGACCATGTGGACAACTTTCAGGGTCTGACTTGAGAGTCTAGATCAGTGATGACAAACCTTTTAGAGACCGAGTGCCCAAACTGCAATTCAAAACCCACTAATTTTTCACAAAGTGCCAATACTTCAGTTTAACCTGAATACAGGTGGCTGTGAAGGGCCAATGTCGGGTGACCACACAGAAAGGTCTCCGAGTGCCACCTTTGGCCCCCGGGCCATAGGTTCGCCAACACTGATCTAGATGGTGTGGAGCCTCCTGGTCCTTTATAGTCCATGTCAGACTAGTCTTCACAACAACAGCTCCCTTCAGGCTCTCTGGAAGCTCATAGCTCTTGCTTGTGGCCAAACCAGGTTCTTCATTCATAGCCAAGATCAGCTCCAGAACCAAGGGAAGAAGCAGAAACACACATCTAGAAGCTCTCATCTCATTGATGGGCACGTAGTGTGCTTTTGTGTGGTAGTTGAATAATTAGTGGTGATATCAGCAACCAAATTCTTCCTGAGACTTGTAATTGGGTGACCATTTGTTCCCTTCTGGAATATGATGTAGGGATGATCTCTTTTAAAATTAACATTAAGACACATGGATAAAATCAATGAGAGATCATAGTAACTGTGAATGGCAAACGCCTCCCAAGAACATCAGAAGCAATTATCTGAGAATTGTGGAGCTGCTTGTGCTGCTCAGTTTCCTTGAGAGGTTACAAATACCTTCTCTTCTCCCTGTTCAGAAATAATGAGCATCCCTGAATGGATTGTTTGCCTCCCTTCTCCATAATAAAGTGTTAGCAAGAATACTTACATTCTGTTTGTGCCAGCATATGTTCGTTTCAATAAAATCTCCTTCAGTTGTTATTCTAGATGGGGTTTGGAGAACAGGAAAGAATGCTACAGAGTTTCTGGGTATTGGAAGCAGACACCACCACTATAATCTGCACTTGAGCAATAATCTGAAGAGAAAAATGCAGATATGATCTAGTTGCTTATATCGTAATACTGTATTGTCCTCATCTGCTGGGTTTCCTCATTTTCTTTTGGAGTGGCGATTCAACTTGGCATCATGCCTAACGTCAAAAATAATGTCCCTTCACTTGCCTTTTCCTTTCTCACTCGCTTATGACACAAAACACAGGACTGGGGACATGGCAAGTTCTCCAGATCAGGACTCTTTAAAAGCCGTACATTGCCCATTGCCCGAGTTCTGTTTCGGAAGATGGGGCGGTATATAAATATAATAATAAATAAATAATAATAAGTGAGTCATGGGCTGTGATCCCTCCTGTGTCAAAAACTGAACAATTTCCCCCACATTTGTAATGGAACTTTGCAACAATGTTTTGCTCCCCTGCTGGTGTCCTCGGAGGCATCATAACTGCAAAAGAAAACGGTGCCTTTCATCTTCTTGATCTGATTTGGCAAGTTCTTCTCTGATAAGGAAGTCTTTATGTTCCAGAGAGGACGTGGTAAGCCAGGAGGAAGGGGCAAAATCCTAGTGACTCGTGGCTGCCTGTAATTAATTTAATCAGGTCATCAGGAAGTTAATTGAATAAACTGATCCACTCAAATGTTCTGCATGACAAAAGCTCAATCTTTTAAACCAGTGGTTCTCAACCTTCCTAATGTCGGGACCCTTTAATAAAGTTCCTCATGTTGTGGTGAACCCTTGCCCTGCTTGGAAGAGGCCACAAGCCCCCTTTGGCAGGCCACTGCCGCAGGTGCCATAGAGAACTTCCCTCTATACAGGCACATTCAGCCAATCACAGCCTCTGGTGCCGTTGACTGACATCCCCCTCCAACCTTTCAAGCTGTAACTCACTCTCTCCCCCCCTTCCTCCCCTTCTCCTCCAGACTCAAGCTGTTTGTGCCTTTTTCTTCACTGGCTCATGGTGACCCCTGTGAAATGGTCATTCGACCTCCCAAAGGGGTCCCGACCCCCAGGTTGGGAACCACTGGTTTAAACTGTATTAAAGGTTTTTAAAAGTTTTCTACTTGAAAGGTACACTCATAAAAACAGTTTTGTAGATCTGTTCACTGCTATTGGTCTGCCTTTGTTTTAGTATGCTCCAAGCATGTAGGAAAGTTTCTTCTTCTTCTGGATTCTTCTTTCTGGCCTTGAATTTGAGCCATCCAGATTTTTATTGTCAATCCAAGACAGTAAATTCAAATTGCATTTGGGTTGCGGGCATGACACGTTCAAACACACACACCCAGTGCAACATGTCACGAACAAAGTCAAAAGACAGTGGGAATGTCAGGGCACTCTGATATGGCCCCACACATCTTTTGTGTTCCTTTCTATGTAGCAGGACAGACCATAAATAAACAGAAGAGACCCAAAAGCTGTAAGATTACTTCATTATTTTTTTTCCAGGTTCAATGATTCAAATAAACCAGCAGGTAATTTTAAAGTATGTCATGTTTACCAATCGATCATCTGGAATAAGAGCTTGATCATTTGACCATATTTCTTTGATTCACAGAAAACTGTCCAGATAGGATTTATCATATGTGGTTTGGCTTTGCAGCTTTCTACTTCAGGTCAAAGCAATTAAGTCTTTTTTAATTGGAGATATTTATTTTGGAGATTTATCTCCGCAACAGGTGTTTCTAAGAAAACTTACTTGTCAGTGTTCCTGTTGATAGGATTTTTAAAATTGATTTCATGCCTGTGACATTTCACTAATTATTTACAGGGCATTAAACCTTAAGTTTCATATCATTACTCATCATCCAAGGGGAAATGCTTAGAATAAAGACGTGACATCCATTTTGTTGTGTTCTTTAAAAAATTGTTTCAATCTGCATCACATTTCTTGGTCACTTTGTAGTGTACATTTCGAAGTGAATGTGATCTTTATAATATTGGCTAGCAGCGTTTTAGATGTGCCCACAAAGTGAATGCAAAAACCTCAGCAATTGGGCTGATGCATATGAACAACTCAGTGTTAGCACTTTCCATGTCAACTGGTAATGATTATTTTGCAAGACATTGCCATTTTACAAAAAGGATTCTGACAAGGGAGAATCTGGCAGGGTTTCTGAGGTATGTGAGATATTTAAAGAGTAGTTTTTACTATTACCACTATCTCTAGTAAGTTTTCATGCCTAAGCAGGGATTTGAACCTGAGTTCATTGAGTCCTAGTTCAACATGCCATCCACGACACTATCCTGCCTCCCTCTTAGCTCATTGTAAAGCAAATAGACCTTAATTCCCTGCTCATATCCAAGGCATGCAAAAATATATCACGTTGCATCTGGGATAGCACACAAGAATATGTTGTTGCTGGGGAATGCTCTCCTCTCTAATACAGTGACCCCCCGCCTATCGTGGGGGTTAGGGACCCACCCAACCTCAGATAATTGAAAATCTGTGATATGCAGATGCAGGTCAGGTCCGGCCTGGGGGGGGGCTAACTGGGGGGCTCTTGTACTTCCCCCCAGCCTGGTGCTGCCCCGAACGGGCCTGCGAGGGCCTTCCCAGGCCTTCTGGAGGCCCCTGGGAAGGCCCTCAGAGGCCCATTCGGGCCAACACCAATCCTGGGGTAAGTATGGGAGGCCAGAAACAGCCTTTGCACCTTATCCCAGGGGGCTTTTTTCATATACTACGGTCCCGCAATATAGCGGGACCACAGTATATGAACCGCAAAAGGGCGTGGGGACCACTTTATTATGACTATATCTAAGCTCAAAAGAAGAAAAAGAAACCTTGTAAAAGATGGTAAATTATACAGTATTTGCAGTGTTTGGATGTTTTGTGGCTTAAAAGCCTCTACCTATATATTGTATAAAAGCTCAGGGACCTATAGAGCAGAGATTCATGCCTCCCCTCAGTAGACCCTCCCTTAATTGGTTAGTTTACCTCAACTGACACCTACTGTCTCAATAATTTCCTTAGAGACACTGGTAAGAGAAAAGAATAAATGTTCCGTTTACTCACAGTTCATATATAAAAAAATACAACATTCAGTAGAAAATCATTGACTGTTTTCGTGAATGTATTGAGTTAGCCAGTTAACCAATTAACTGGCTTCATGTCTGACAGAACATCTATCTCTAACTGCTCTCATACTGACTAAAAAAAAAATGGAAAAAGAAGATGAGCAGAAGCAGAGGCAGAGACTCCGGCAGGGAGCTCTTCTTGTAAACCCAGGGAAAGCCCCCCCTCATGGTCCAACGAGCCATCTGTAGAAGATGAAGTGAGGTGATTTACAACTACATAACTTTCACAAACTTGAAAGAGACAGATCCATTAATCTATAATTAACATACAAGTTCATTAAACCCAGAATTTATTGCTCTGTAAAATATATAGATCACCTTTCCATTAAAAAGAAATGTCCAGAGTGATGTGCAGGAATGTAAAACAATAAAAAGTTGGACTTAAAGTTGAATGAAGACAAAACAACTTTTTAGAAAAATGTACCAAGAACTTACAAATATAGAGTACTGGCTTATATATAAGATTTGTGTGTGTGTGTGTGTGTGTGTGTGTGTGTGTGTGTGTGTGTGTGTAATGGGTCGGATTATCTATCTATCTATCTATCTATCTATCTATCTATCTATCTATCTATCTATCTATCTATCTATCTATGATGACTGATAGAATGTGATGATTATTCTGCATCTAGTTGATGGAATGTCAGACTTGATGTTAAGAATTCCATACAGAATTCCAATGTAACAGCAACAGCAACAGTATGTTTAGTGGGCTGAATTTACAAGATAGTTACTACTATTTGGTGCCACAATCAATTTGCTGAAATCAATTGAACTTCTGTTGCTTGCAAACAGACGTGTGAGGATCATCTGATCTGATTTATATCCCAAAATTTATCCTATTGATTGTGAAAGTGGGGGAAACTGCCCCAAGCTGATTGGAGGAGGACTGAACCAATTTGGTCTCTGATTTCTGCAGATATTTGTGTCTATTTGTATGTTACCAGATCTGGATAGAGCTGGGGAGGACCCTGAATATCTGGAACCATGCTCAGGGAAATGGTGTCCCAAGGATACGGAAGTGGAAGGCCTACCTGAAGATCCATGTCTTCAATATCATCTTAAATATTGCCAGGGGGGGGCAGGCAAAGCTCTTCTGGACATTGATTACACAAGGATGGAGCCACCACAGAGAAGATCTTGTCTTTCCTGGAATATTTATAGGTCTCCCTTGATGTAACTATCTGGAAGAGCCTCTTCTGTGACTCAGCAGCTGGCATTAGGGCAAGACGCTCGGGCAAGTAATGTTTGCCCAAACCATGAAGGGCTTTGTACATGAGAGTCAAAACCTTGAACTTGATTTGGGACTTAACAAGTTAATAATTGGCCAAAGTAAAGGGACATCTGCCATACATCAAACATACATTTCTCCTGAGAACAGCTCCCAAAGGAAGAGGATAGAGAGAATGGAAGGAGCTAGAAGACGTTTTGCCAACAAACTCAATTCCATATTCCCCAGTTGATGGTGCACACCCATCATAACGCTTGGTTTTCCAAATTTGGCCAACTCAAATATTATATAGGAAGTACTTATCAATATCTGCAGAAGCCTGATACCACCTTGCTTCAGACAATCTCTCAGATCAGCCCCTATTTGTAAGGGAAATATTTGTCTATCAGTTGGAGTTGACAGTATTTGCACACCTAAGTAATAATTCCCCCACATGTGCTTGGGGTCCGGCCTTGTGGAGCAGTATCCAAGCCCTGTGCATTTTACACCAAGTGAAGTCACTATCTGCGCTGATAATATCAGCATTAAATGGAAGAGCACATAGGATTTCAGCCACTTTTTTTTTCTGAACCCAAATCGCATGTTCTACCATGGAGCTACAGTACTTGTCAGAGCTATATAATTGGAACAAGATCATTTTATTCTATCCTACATTTATAGTCCATCCTTTCTACTGTCCTGAGATTCATTGCAATGTAAGTAGGATTACTATAGTCTCTAATGCAGGCTGTGACTAGATCCATACATTTTCTTTCCAGAACATTGAGTACGTGATCTGCACTCAGACTATGCCTGGAGATGCCGGGTAACGTTTAGCCAAAAACTTTACCCCAAGAACAGGTCTAGTAGGTCAAGCCAGAAAACATGCACCAAAAATCAACAAGGTACAAAGCATCAGTTCTGGTACTAAAGGGAGATATTTCTAATGAGACATTTCTTAATATCTGTCAGGTAGACTTTGCTTTTGTTTGGGGAAACTACTTGCTAAGGAACTGCAAAGTCTGCTTTGCCCATATATTTCTTTGCTGTTCCACTATCGGAGATTGGTCCATATTAATTCATTAGAAGTTCAATACCCTGTTGCATTACAAAATATGATGTTTGAAGAGATGTACAAAATCACAATAATAGTGTTCCATTGTGAAAGCTGTCAAGGGGACCTGCAGTGTTGGAGTACACCTTTTCTTAATGTATGCTAGAACATGACAAATACAGTGGTACATCTAGAAACGAAATTCATTTGCTCCAAGGGACGCTTCATCCCTTGGAATGATTTTTTTTTAACTCAAAGCACAGTAACAAGAAAAAATTGTAACTCGAAGCATGGTTCCCCATTGGAAGTCATGGTAAATCAATTAATCTATTGCAGAGGTCACAGATTAATTTTTTTTTTAAAAAAAAAAACTGCATTCCCCACAACACAATGCGAGGGGGTGCCAAAAAGCCTTGTGCTGTGGCAGGCAAACAACAGCCCTGTTGTCCTAAACCCTCAATCAACCGGCAGCCAAAGACCAGCTTTTGGGGCTTGTTTTGACTGTTCTGATTGCCAGCTGGCTATCAGAACTGTCAAAAACAGCAGATTGTCTGAGCTATCAAGATAAGTTCCGAAAGCTGCAAATTGGCTGCAGGTTGATCGAGGGTTTTCCCCTGAACCCAGCAATGCAGGGAAGCATTTCCCCTGCTTTGCAGCATCCTTTCAATAGGAAGTGCTGCCCTGTGCATGCAATGATTTCCTTTCGTAATGGAAACAGATGCCCTGCGTACAGAAACACAATGCACAGCATGCATGGGTGCAGCACCTCATATTGAAAGATAATCTCTGGAAACAGATGCCCCCATAGCACTGAGCATTCTGTTTAAACTTTTCTTAACATGGGGCATTCCCATTTCCAATAATTCCCTTTTGTGTCTCTAGGTTTTTGTTCCTTGAGGTGCCCGTATCTCAAAGTACCAGTGTACGGCAGAGATGGGCATGAAACACAAAAATGGTTTTTCATTTTGTTTTTCATTTGATTGGGATTCTTTTAAATTCATTTCATTTGAAATTATTTTTTTTTAAAAATTCCTTTTTTGTTTTCTTTCCTTTTTTGTTATTGTGTTCACACCTTTTCCCCCAATGTGCCATATTGGGGGGAAAGGTGTGGGTTGATTAAAATGTCTCAGAGCTACCCAGGCTGCCTCGGTAGCTCCAAGACATTGTAAATACCCTGTGCCTTTCCCCCTCCTGATTGTGCCTGATGGGGGGAAAAGGTTCGAGTTGTTTAAAATGTCTTTAACCGCTGAGGCAAGTGCTCGCCTCTGTGGCTAAAGACATTTTAAAGAACCTGTGCCTTTTCCCCCAATGCGCCCGATCGAGGGGGAAGGCGAAGTTTGTTTAAAGCGGTTTTCCATAGGAAAGCATTGCTCAGTGCATTCCTATGGGAAATGTAACAAAAGTGAAATGGAACAAACTGAAAATTTCCAGTTTGTTTCATATCATTTTTCTTTAAAAATCATTTCATTTTTCATTTTGTTCTAAAAAAATGAAAAATGAAATAAAATTTTGTTTTTGCATATCTCTTTTTGCATAATTATACACGAGCATAATTCGTTCTGGAAACATGCTTGTAAACAAAAACACTTTATATAAAAGCAAATTTCCTCAGAAGAAATAATGGAAATTCAGATTATTCATTCTGGGGTCCCATAGACCACATACTGTACACACAAAATGCCAAAACTCACAAAAGAAGTTGGCTACAAGTCCACGTCCACACCATGGTTTAGGTATCTGGCTGTGGAATGTGCTCTGCTTGGAACTAGTTATGGTCATCAAACACGAAAATGATGTTTCATTTGTTTTTCATTTTGTTTGTTTCCATTTTGTTTCATTTCATTTGAAATTACTTTTTTTAAAAAAATGTATGTTTCATTTTTCATTTTCTATTATTTTTCTATTATTTTTCTTTTTTGAAACTGGTTGGGCCCTGCTGGCCCCCTCCCCAAGTGCTGACCAAGTGGTCTTAGGTTTTACCCTGTATAAGTTAAATGGAAACAAATACAATCAAAACATATTCAATTATAATAGCCAGAAAACCTATTTCCATGTGAAAAACAAGCATTGAATTAAATACCCTTTTTAAAAATTAGCCCCCTAAAAGAATATCCACAATACTTACCTGTAAAAAGATCCTGCCAAAGAAGTCATTTAGTAACCAGATGCTTGATCAAATAAAATGGGGTTTGTCTGACTGAAGGGGAAAAATCATGCTGCTCCCTTGGAAGTGGTTTCAAATAGCGTGGAGGCAACTGTTGAGAAGGTCTTTTCATGCTCTTATATTTTTGTGAAAGAAAAACCTCTGTTGTAGTTATACACCATCACTTCCCATTATAGTCAGACATTTTAAAGAATATCAATAGAGGTGGGCATGAACCAGCAAACCAGTGATTTGTCTTGGCTCGTAGTTCATGTAAGTCCACGAACCATGAATTTATGATTCCCCCCACCAAATGAACTACAAATTGGTTTGTCATTTCATTTGGGATTTGTTTTTTTTTTTTTAAGACAGCCCAACCGGGGGGGGAGCTAGTGGCAGGAAAAAGGTAGGGAGGCAACAGAGGCTTTGGGAAGGAGATGCGGGGACAGGCTGTGGTGGGGGTGGGGAATGAATTAGGAAAATGAACTAGTTCTCTCACAAAAGTTCCCTCACAAAAGAGTTCATTGGTTCGGGAACCTTTGGGTTCTCCTATTTGGACAAACTCAAACAGACACGAATCAGTAAACCACAAACTTCCTGGTTCATTTTTGGTTCATGCCCACCTCTAAGTATCACCTCTGTAATTCCTTCCTTTTTGGACTATGATCCATCCTCTCACTTTTCATCTTTTATTTGCAGAGCTACAATTGTTGAGAGAAATTAGTCAAGAGGGAGGCAGCCCCTTATTATATCCTCTTCTGTTTTCAGGACATCCATGACAGTGATTTCTTTTCCTGGTTCAATGATAAGACAATATATTTTTATAATTTTATTTAAAACAGGTTTATCTCCCTTTTTTCAACATCAGAACTCAAAGCAGTAAACTATGATAAAAACAATTGTAATGTAACAATGAAAAACCATGTGAGGGGCTTACTATTTCCCTCTTGGTTGAAGAAAAGAAAAGACATGAATTATAGAAACTGTCTGAGTGCCTTCCTGAGTTTCCCTGCCAGGTAAAATTCAGATGAAGCAGCTTCACAAGAAATTTGCCTGATGTTAATGGCCAGCATCTCACAGTTTTGCATATCCTCAGCAAATCGTCTTCAACCATATGACTGTGTTCAGCGAGAAAAGAGAGGAATTTTGAAGAGAAAAAATGGCACTGTGATAATGAAACAATTCAGAGTAAATGGAAAGCTATAAGCAAAGAACTCTAATGATCCAGAATAATTTCTGATTCCTGCAGAGTAATTTACTGGCTGTACCACTGTAATTTAGGGGCCTGTTCTCCTTGGCCAGAGATGGAAAAAGAAGGGAGAAAATAAACTTGCCATTGAAAAGGTGGGATTTGTATCTTAGAGACTAGATAAATGGTTTTGCATTTTATGAAAAAGCATAGGCGCATTCCATAAGACCACTGAAAGGGCTTCATGCAAAAAGCCAGGCAAAGGGGAAGTAGCAGTTTGTGGCCTCATTCGTAGCCCCGTTTTACTCTCCAGCCACGCCACTCTGGGCATCCCAAAAGCGGTGTGGCTAGAGAGTAAACTGGGGCTGGGAATGAGGCCACAAACCACTGCCCCCCTTTGCTCTCTACAAAGAGCCAGGCGAGCAGGAGGCAGTGGCTTGTGGGATTGTTTGCAGCCCGGGTTTACTCTCTAGCCACACTGCTCTGGGCATCTCTAAAGTGGTGTGGCTAGAGAGTAAACAGGGGCTATGAACCAGCCCACAAGACACCACAACTCCCCCTGGCTTTCCCGACAGTGTAGCATGTGGATGGGGTGCTGCACTTCAGGAAATCGAGGATCAAAGAGCAGGCTTTTGAATTTCCCGCAGCCACAGTATGGCCACAGGAAATTCAAAAGCCTGATTTGGCTGCCCCGGCCCGGAAAGGGGTGAGTGTGCTCATCCCCCCTCACCCGTCGGCTTCCCTGATCCAGGGAAGGGTGACAGTTGAGGGCTGACTCCAGCCCTCGCCCCCTTCCTATGTCGGGGCAGCCAGCAAAAGCCCCTTCCCAGAGATAGGAAAGGGCTTTTGCTGTCTTTTGGGGGAGGGGGTTTGAAAGCCTAAAGCGCTTTCAGAAACCCACCACCCCCAAAGATGCGAAATGGCTTTTGATTGAGGTTTTTTTTTCCAAACCAAAAAAGGGGGAAAGCTTTTCCCCTTTTTTGCTGGATTGGGGGAAAAAACCTGTCAAGCATGCTGCAGCTGAATGCTGCTCCCAGCAGCACGAGCTGTCAAAATCACCTGAGTGTCAGGCTGCCACCAGCATCATTCACTTTACGTGAGGGGTGTCCAAACTTTTTGCAAGGAGGGCCAGATTTGGTGAGGTGAACATGTGTGGGGGCCGACCATTCAGTCTGAAGGGGGAAGGAAGGGCGTGGCATCTGCAACAGATGCAAATGCTCTGGTTTCCAGGTGCCCATGGGCCCAGCGGCTGTTGCATGGCCCAGGAATCGGCCCACATGCACCCAAGACACACCACTGCTCGCATATGCTGTCCTCCCTTGCAAGGAGGTGGGGAAGACGCTGCAGCAACGGAGCTAGAAGTGGGTAGGGAGGACGGATGGCTGAGGGGATGGAAGGAGGCTGGGAGGGCAGGCAAACCATAAAACTGCAAGCTGACATCCCTAGCCTGCATGGGGAAGGGCCAGCTGGTGGAGATGAGTGAAAGGCTGAGCCAGTGGGGAGAAGAGGCTGAGGGCCACTCAGAATTTTAAATCGGGCTGCATTTGGCCCCCGGGCCGGACTTTGGATGTGCCTGCTTTACATGGGCATTCATAGTACACAGTATTACTGTATATGCAAATTTTGCTAATTACACTTATTTCATAGCTGTTACAATAGCTGCTGTCTTCATGTATGGACTTGACAAAATTAGAAAGGATTGGATGAGTTGTATAAACTCTAATTATGTACGAAGTTGTTTTGCATCAATGGAAGAATCTTATTTTTATGCTGCCACACAAATGCTGCTTCCATCATGACGTTGTGGTGGCAGTACCTCTCCAGTCACAACCCAAAAACTGAACCACAAACTGTTATGGTTTTCCAAGTTGGTTTGTGGTTTGTGGCTAACCATGAATCATCACAAGCCATCATTTTTCATTTTCTGTGCCCATGTCTACTGTGATGTTTATCCTATCAGCCATGTAAGCACTAGAAAATCTTGATTGACTCTTCCCCTCACTCACCCCAAAGAATTTTCTGTGGGGATAACAGGCATTGCAACCAACTGGGCTAAACGAACATTTTAGCACCATACCAGCACTTTAAGAAACTCAGAGGAGTTTAACATACTGTCACTAGACTGTGTTGATGAATTGAGACAAGTTATCTCTTCAAGAATAAATAATGTAATGAGACGTCTTCACATCCCTAAACTAGACATGGTTGTGATGTGGGAGGAGAGTGGAATTGTTAAAAGATCATTGCCCTGTGGTATTCTGTCTACATCTTTGTCACTCGGGCTTGTTCTACTTTGGGGCAAATGAGAATTCACTCCAGAGGCTGACTGTGATGACAGTTCCAAAGAAAACATGTGACTAGGTGTCCTCTATAGACACTAAATCAGTCCAAAGGTTAATTAAGGATCATAGCCTGAGATAGTTTTAGAAGTTACTGAACTTTGCCTCTACCATCTTTCTCACAGAAAATTATCAGGCCAGCGGTGATATGATGGCAACACTGCAGAAAATAAAGTCTAGGCCAGCTAGTTGCAGTAATTGGGGTTGAAACATCTGAGGAAACAGAAAGCTTCTGAAATAAGAGGGCAGCCCTTATTCTTACGGGATTTTATTGACGTAGGAGCTAGGCCAGGAGGAGTGTGCCATGAAAATCATTTTCATCTTGATTCCCCATCTGTTTTCATTCCCAATACCTTCATTCACTTTATAGAACAACCATGAGAATTGTATTACCGTACCATTCCTTGGATGGCACATCTGTATTTCTCCATCTTTTTAAAAGGTGGATTTAGGGATTCCTCAATATTCCACTATTAGGAGCAGCATGCCATGTGGAAGTGGAGGGGGCTTTCTTAGCTTTAACATTCTCATAATGGAACACATTCCCTTCGGACACCTGACTAGAGATGGGCCTGAACCTTCAAGCTGTTTTGGTTCCTGCTCCAACGGGTGTTCAGCAGTTGGGTGTCCTGCCCCCAGTACCAACCTCCCACTCAGAAGCAGTGGCCAGGAGAGGCCAGGCAGGGAGGCTTGGGCTCTGTTTCCAAGTGGGTGACCACCAGAGAAGGTGGAGTGCCAAACTACAGAACACCTGTTTGTAGTAGTAAACCAACTGGGTGGTGGTTTATGGCCATCTCTACTTTGGGTGGGTCCCACACTGTTATTTTCATGGGAACATCAAAAACCCCAAATAGGAGCAGTGTAGTTCAACCCCATTGCCCTCCCATCATCTATTAATTAGACCTGTCTTTTAGGTCTCATAGGAGACAGCCTACGGCAGGGGTGTCCAAACTTTTTGCAAGGAGGGCCAGATTGGGTGAGGTGAAAATGTATGGAGACCGACCATTCAGCTGCTTTAGGACATGCAAGGAGGTGGAGAGGATGCTAAAGCAATGGAGCCAAGGGTGGGGAGGCAGGGTAGGTGGCCGGGGGAGATGGACGGAGGCAGGGAAGACAGGCAAACCATGAAACTGCAAGCTGACGTCTCCATCAGGTGTGGGGAGGGTCGAGCTGGCAGGGATGCATGACAGGCTGAGCCGGCAGGGAGAAGAGGCTGTGGGCCACTCGAAATTTGAACAAGGCCCCCAGGCCTGACTTTGGACATGACTGTCCTTTGGCTTCTCATTTGAGATCTGTTGTCATTTTACTTGCAGTATGTGTTTATTTGACATTTAGTTTTGATGAATGTCAAGTAAATGTAAAACTATATGCTTTGGAACTTGGTGGATTCTCAGTCATCCAGGTGAGTTTATCTGGAAGTTGAGTCATGGCTACTGGACTTCTTTTTTGAGAGATAGAAACATTTCACTGCTCATCCAAACAGCTTCATCAGTCTCCTTTTTTATGGTTTGGTATCGGATCCTTTGGGTGGACAAGTCTCTGCCTTAGTGTGTTTGTGGGTTTGAAATAAACAGGGATGTGGTGTTTGCCAAAAATCCTTTTAAGCTTCTCCGACACTCCAGCCATGTAAGGAATGACCAGGTTCTTCTGCCGGGTCTGGGTCTCAGACTGATCCCTTGTTCTTCTGGAAAATCTATCACTTCCATTTTCTTCCTTATTTGAATTTTGTCAATTACATTTCTTTAAACATGAAATGGCTCTTCTACCCATCCCAGTTTGTCATCTGTCATTATAACTTTTCCCTACATTCAAATTTTGTGAATTTTGGAATGTTTGATTTAACAAAAATAACAAACAGAACTGATCAAGATAAGCTTTGTGTCATTTGACATATATTTATAGTTTGTAATAAGATAAAAAGAAATAACATGCACTAAGGAAATCTATGGAGGGAAATTGTCGATTAATGTAGCAACTCAAAATTCATATAGAGAAAGCACATAGAAGCCTGCTATTTTTGTTATGATTTCATAATATTATCACTGCTGAATTTCGTTGATACAATGTAGTAAAGCTTTTTAAAAAAGGAAAAAGGAACAGAAACAAGATCCTCACCTATCCTTAGTGCTCTTCATTTTTGCCTATGCAGAGAAGACCATTAATTATTAACAAGAAGGACTTGAGAGACAGCGACATGCCTCTGAATTTCCATTAAGGAAAAACCCCTTATTTTATGTTGGCTTGGATGTGTCACTTTCTGAATAAGCAAAAATTGCATTTCAGGAACCAGTGAAGGTTCTTGGCAGTGAGAACAACAACAGGTAATTATGAGGCATCCATAAATGATGGGCTAAGCCTAAATTACAAGGGAACGATAATGAACAGAATGACAGACCTCTGGCTTTAATAACTGGAAGTGTACCAAATGCCAAGAATGTTGACTTGTATGCAGTATTACAGTCCTAGTTTCTACACAAGCAAACCAGACAACAGATATCTGTTTTTCTCTGTCAATTTTATTAATGCTTCGAAGAATGGTGCACTTATAGGGATATACAGTAGGACCCCGGTATCCGCTGGGGATTGGTTCCAGGCCTTGCCGTGGATAATGAAAACTGTGAATAAGAGAGAATGCCTGCCCACCCATCCCCAAACTGCTGTTTCCTTAAAGTAGCTTACTTTATGACTGCTGTTTTGAGACAGTAGCTTGCCTTATGTCCTCTGTTTGTGACAGTAGCTTGCTTTACAGATGCTATTTGTCACAACAGCTTGCTTTACAGCTGGCTTTGTGGCTGCTGAATTATTTATTTTTTTCCTCTGCAAACCGTGGATAACTGAATTAGTGGATAATGAATCAGTGGATACAGGGGTCCTACTGTATGTATATATTTCTATATCCACATCATTTCAGATATGTGTTACTGGGGAAAATGTATTTATTCCTATTCATATGTCCTTTACTATAAAAGTATCTAGACAACTTGGGAGCAGCCTGGAACTGGGTGAGGTGGAAGAGGTTCTTTTCCATTACAGCTGCCACTTACACACAAGAGTATTTCCCCCTTAATGTCTTCCAGATTTGAAATATTCCCACATTTAATCTCCCAGGCTTTCATGGTATCCAGAACTGGCAATGAGGTGATGAGAAAACATCAAGATGTATGGGAATAGCATGGAACCCGTTGACATAGAAACAGGTTCACGGTCCTTAAATCTTCCACAATTTTCGTTTGTCATTTCGTTATGTAACAGAAACGACAAACGGTAACGGAAACGAAAAAATGTTCGTTCCGTGCCCATCTCTACCTGGGAGATTTTCCAAAGCCGACCTTCCTTGGGCAGGGCTATCCTTTATTTTTGCCATTTCATTCATCGTTTCTCTTCAAATTGCTCCTGGGAGTAGAGATGGGCATGAAACAAAAAAATGGCATTTTGGTTTTTGTTTGTCGTTGAGAGGTCTGTTTCGGTTCATTTTCGTTTGTCATGAATTTTTGGAAAAATTTCATTACCATTTTTCGTTTTTTCGTTTGTCGTTTCTACCCGCTTTTTGCGTGATTTTTAAAGCATTTCCGTGCGCAGGCATCCCCCAAAGCCCCATACCAGAGGGAAAACACTAAAAAAAATGGATGCTGGCAGAGATACAGTATAGACTAGGTATGCAGGGAGGCTGCAAAGGCAGCGGCAGGCGTTGCCCAGGATGCAAGGCAGCTGCAGAGTGACTGCACTGCAGGGCAAGGGAGGGTACTCACCGAGAGGTACGCAGCACGCACGCACACAGGAAGGCTGCAGGACTGAAGCTAGAGTCCCAGAGACAGCAATCCCACCCTAACTCCCACTGGAGACCGCAAGGAGGACGGGGGCTGCCAGAGCTTTTTATGCCCTCTGTGGCTGCCAGATCTGCCTGCCCTGTCTGCAACCTGGGCATGCTATTGGTTGAACATGATCCCATCACATGGCTTGCCTCCATTTTGTGGCTGGTGCGACATCCATTTTAAAGGGAAAAGAAAAATACATCGCGATGGGAGAAGACAAAAACAAATGTTTTAAGGACCCCAACCCCCCTGGTAGGTATTATCAGACAATATAAATAATTATTGCTGCGTTTTTACGGATGTCCAGGGCGTTTTTTTAACATTTAAAACAGCTCATTTCATTGTGCGTCGCCATTAACGGAAATGAAACGTAACAACCACAATTTTCGTGGTTCTGTTCGTTTTGTTGCATTTCCATCACAATTTTTGTTTGTCGTTTCGTTATGTAACAGAAACGACAAACGGTAACAGAAACGAAAAAATGTTCGTTCCGTGCCCATCTCTACCTGGGAGATATGCATTAGAAAAATGCCTCAGTGGGTCTGTGTGTCTGGAATGGTGTGTTTTGGAGGTGATCAGGTCTTTTTTTTAGAAGTTCTGAGATTCTAGTTTGCTGAGGTTCCGGGGGGGGGGAGCCTTCCACATAAACACATGCAGGTGTATAGTTCAAATGGAGGAATATATGCTTTATGCACAGAAAGTATGAGCTTTGGTCAAGGACATCTCTAGTTTCAGCTAGAAAGACTGTCTGAACGTCTAAGTTCTAAACTTCACACTGATAATGTAAGTCAGGCTAGACCACATTGGTGGTGAAATTGTGAGCTTTTGAATGGTCTTGGACTATAATTGTCATCAGACTTAACCAATGGTGAAAGACCATGGGAGTTTCTTTTTTTAAAGGCTTTATTGGTTTCTTTTAAAGTAAGAAGGAAAGGGAAGAGGGAATAGGAAAGGGGAGAAGGGGAAGGAAAGTAGGGGGAGATGGATACATTGGATACAGTTCAAAAACAAAGACTAGATACCATTGAATACAACTAATGCTATATATCATTGAATATGACTAGCTGCCATGGTTTGCCATCTTCTTGCAAAGAGTTCTTCATAGTCTCCTTTCAAATAACCGGCAAGTTTATCAGTTTAATCATGGGAGTTTCATTCCAACAATGGGAGAGGCTAAATATATCGTCCACCCTGGAAAACTTGAGGGACTAATAGACTGAGGCCAGTACCAGGTACTTCCCAAGCTTTAGTACAGATTTGCCACCTTTAAGTTACTCAGATGGATATACAGTGGACCCTCGTATAACAAAGGGTTTGTATAACATAAAATCTGTTCCGGAGACAGGGGAAATTTGCTTAACAGAATCGCCTATGGGGTGAATCTGTGCAACATAAAATGGTTGCGATTAGGGATTATTCTGTTTTCAATGCATTCCAATGGGAAATTTGTATAAAGGAAAATTTGCTTAACAGAATTTCATTTGGAACGAACTAATTCCTTTACAAAAGGTACCACTGTATTTACATGCAGGGATGCTTTTTGGTCATTTATATCCTTCTCTCTCATATTCATAGCATCCAATCATCTTCATGTCCTCATGTCCTGACAGGCTGAAAAATCCCCAAGTTCAGCACAAACATCATCCAGTCATAGTCTGGTTGCCTCCTTGAAAGGAATATGCAAATCAAGAAGTATTAGTGAAAAATTCCCCGGGGAATACTACTGAATAATGAATGGGGAAGGCATATTCTATCTGCAGGTAGGCCTGGCAGTGAAAAATGATGAACTGTGTAACATTAAGGATTGATTGGGAGTCATTTCCCCAAATATAGTTCTAAGGAACCTTTAACAGTCTCCACATAAAACCGAGGCAGGTCTCCTTTTTCAGACAATCAAGCAGCTGCAACGTCAATAAAAGTTCAGTGTGGAAATCTGCCCTCCACATGTGAAATACCCATCAGGGGAAAATTATTACATCCATTCCAGATAATCAGTGGCTATTGCAGAAATAAAGTCATCATTATCAGTTGACATAAAATGACTAGGTTCTCAGGTGCATTGTGACAGCCAGATGCAAGTCAGGCTATTACAGGAAAGCCAGAGCGGAGGAAATGGAGAGTTAGCTTGAGCCAGAGAACTTTCTAAACACTCGGCAGTAATTGGCACCCATTCAGTGGAGTCTGGTGGCTTAAAGCTAGCCATCACATGAGCAACTGACTGCTGATGCAGTGGGATTTACTTGACATACCTGCTTGGCCTGTTTTCACACAGCAAGTGTCTGTGTGAGGATGGAGTTAGACCTGCACAGAGGCAATCTTAGTCAGGTTTAGAGAGATGGGCACAAACTGAACACCCTGCCCCCTGAATTTTAGCTAGTTCATGGTGTGGTACGTAGTTCAGTCTAGGGAATCCCATTTTGCCAAAACTAATTGAAACACTGAACTTTTTTCAGTGGTTCATTTTCTGTAAAATGGATGCCCTGCCCCCTTCCATCTGCCCCAACTCCTCTCTACCTGCTCCTTCCACCTCCTCCTATTTGTCCTTTGCTGCTATCTTTAGAGACAGTGGCCTGGCTTCCCTTCCAGAAGAAGACGTCTACCAATACCAGGTTGCTGTATTATTATTATTATTATTATTATTATTATTATTATTATTATTATTATTATTATTATTATTATTATTATTATTATTATTATTAGTAGTAGTAGTAGTAGTAGTAGTAGTAGTAGTAGTAGTAGTAGTAGTAGTAGTAGTAGTAGTAGTAGTAATCTGGAAAACACATCTGCCAGGTGTTAAGCTGGAGTTGGCCTTCTACAATGATCAGGCTATTTCCAAGAGCCTATGATGATTGGAGATATCTTCCTAGAATGTGTGTGTGTGTGTGTGTGTGTGTGTGTGTGTGTGTGTGTGTGTGTGTGTGTGTGTGTGTGTGTGTGTGTCTGTGTCTGTGTCTGTGTCTGTGTCTGTGTGTGTCTGTGTCTGTGTCTGTGTCTGTGTGTGTCTCTGTGTTGTGTCGTTACAGACATGACTCCATGTCCACAGAGTTTTCTTAGCAGGAATACTGGAGTGGTTTGCCAGTTCCTACCTCTAGGCACCTACAGCCACTGGTATTCCCTGGTGGTCTCCCATCCAAGTACTAACCAGGGGCGACCCTGCTCAGCTTCCAAAACCAGGCGAGATTGGATATGCTGTTCCTAATAATGCCACCATTTGTAGTTGGCTGATGTTGATCTTGTCAATGCTGAGGGTTTTCAGATGTTGACCCAGGTGTCTTGGGATTGCACCCAAGGCACCTATTGATGATGATGATTGATTGATTGATTGATTGATTCATAGCTTATATACGACCCATCTGAAAAAAGGTCACTCTGGGCAATATACAACATATATAAATATATATACAATGTGCCATTTATATATAACAACTGCATTGATACCAATCAACAAAATAAAAATAAATTAGTGGACATAGCAACATAACCAAACAATTAAATATAGATAAAATATACAAATAAGATGGAGGCAGTGGAGAATGAAGAGGAGCAGGCAAGAAAACTAAATAAAGAAGCGATGGATTGAATGAGATGGGGTTGGGTGGGTGGGTGCCAGAGGAGGTTGAGACATTAAGCTCCTTTCCCCAGGCCTGAAGTGGGGAAAAACAAAACACAAACCAATTCATTTTTCTAGATTTTCTGGCTAGTTAATGGATCATTGGTAGCCACAAACCACAAACCAGCCCAATTTTGCATTTTTCTGATTCATGCCCATTTCTAGGTGCATGAATCAAGGGGAGCAAGGGAAATGCCAGTTGGGTCAATGGGGTGGAGGACTAAAAAAGTCCAAGGTGAAAGAAGAAGATGTTGGGATGCCAATCAGAGTCTAGCTATAAATCAAGGTCTCACCAATTAAGCAACAAGAAAGAGGAAGAGGCACAGTCAAGAAGTAATTGAGGTCTAGTTGCCTGGAAGTCTTTCAGTCCAGGAAGAAAGAACGCTAGTAGCTGAGAATCAAGCAAGCATGGGAACAGACACTATTTCTCAGAACTGCATACATGTTCAGACTCTATCTGTCCACAACATGAGTGGCTCTCTTATGCCACCTGACATGTAATTACCTCCTTCTTTTTTGCCTTGATGCTGTCAGGTCACAAAGTCTAACATCCTAAGAGCCTATAGACCAGTGATGGCGAACCTTTTAGAGACCGAGTGCCCAAACTGCAATTCAAAACCCACTATTTTTTTTTTTGCAAAGTGCCAATACAGTAATTTAACCTGTATACAGGTGGCTATGAAGGGGCGATGTTGGGTGCCCACAGAAAGGGCTCCAAGTGCCACCTTTGGCACCTGTGCAATAGGTTCACCATCACTACTATAGACCTACCTAGATCTCTAGGAGATCTCATTGCGTCTGGCATTCATCACTGTCAATTCACTCATTCTGCAAGCTTTCTTTCTCTACATTGCTTCTATATTCCAGAAGCATTAACAAGACTTTGGGCGTTTATACATGACCCCTAAACTACGGGGCAAATGGCTCCCAGCTCCGGAGCTTAAAAATGTTTCCCCACGAGCTCCGGAGTTAACAGGAAATTAAGTGCGACCATGCCCACTTTAGCGCGTCCCAGCGCACCTTTCAAGTACCTGCTCTTTGGAGGTGAAAATTATTTGATCCGGTGTAACGATAGTGAGTGCGGGGCTCTCCTTGCTTCTGTTTGTTGTTGTTTGGCTCCCGCCCCTTTAAGAGCTACTTTTACAGAGACAAGAAGCAGAACGGAGGTGAGCGGCATGCTTTTCTTTCTCTTTTTCTCCCTCCCCTCACGCAGCCAGCAGCCAGGAAGTGTGGAGGGGGTGGGAACGCAGGAAGAGCGACGAACGCCTAAGATCTCTGGTCGGAATGTAAGTGGCCAGCGAATCTTAGGGGTCGTGTAAAAAGGCCCCTAGTTGCAAGAACGAAGTTGAATAGCATCTTAAGTCCTGCAACTGTGCTGTTACTTAGATACAAGTTCCATCAAGGGACGGGTTCCATCAGCTCTTAGCCACAGAATCCCTGCCTGTTTCTACCAAAATAGGGTCCTTGCACAATAAACCAGAGCTATTTGCTGATGTATTGGATTTGAATTTTATCTTTCCCTCAATCATCATCATATAAATTTTATTGTGTTTGATGCATTGCAAAATGTATAGAGTAAAAACAGTACAATAAAAATATCAAAAAATAACAATACAGGTAGATAAAAGAGGGGCCTGAGGGTACAGAAACCTGGATATCAATTTCTATAAGTAAGGAACAGAACCTTGTCATTCGAAACGTGACAAATTTATCTCTTTCACAGAGTAGGATTTTGAGCTTTTCTTGGTCAGATCTACCAGGATATTTTTCTAAAATGAAGTTCAAGAGTCTTTCACGATGGATTGCAAATAGTGGGCAATAAAGCACAACATGTACCAAGTTCTTGACAGATTTTTTTTTTTCACAAGAGCAGACTCTCTTATGGTATGGGGATTGTGTATAACAGCCCTTTAGGTTGGCAAGTGGTAGCATATAAAGACGAGACCGAGTAAAGGTTTTTCTATGTTCAAAGTTTATTAAATCAGCAAAATAAGATGGACGATTTAGAGCAGTGATGGCGAACCTATGGCACGGGTGCCAAAGGTGGCACTCAGAGCCCTTTCTGTGGGCACCCGGCATCGTCTCTTCACAGGCACCTGTATACAGGTTAAATTACTGTATTGGCACTTTGCAAAAAAATTAGTGGGTTTTAAATTGCAGTTTGGGCACTCGGTCTCTAAAAGGTTCGCCATCACTGATTTAGAGGCTTAGGTGTAATGTTCTTATGAAAAGGGGCCATTTTTAGAGTGCCAAATGAGCCTATATCTGTTTGAAATAATATATTTGTCCTTCCGCTTATGTGGTGGAAGGGGCATGGTGGTGGGAGAAGATCCAGGAATCAACTTGTTCTGTGCCAACATCTCTCCCTTTCATCATCCTTATTTGATAAGACTGATGTAAACTGATAAGCAACAGAAAGAATGACTGAGATTCCAAGGGTCGCCTTTTCCGTTCATACCTAGGTATAAGTTTCATTGAACTCTATGGGATTTGCTTCTGAGTAGACATTACCTAACCATGCAGTATAGTATATGGAACCAGGAGTTGGTTGTATGGGGCTCAGTTTTGGAGGGCTACAGGTTGCTGATCCCTGACACTCAAGACCCCAATTGCAAACAAACTTCACTGCGAGATATGCAATTGAGGATTTGAAGATATCCCAGTCTTGATTTCAAAGTGGTTCTTCAACTCACTGCTGCATTTTCATCCTGTCCTTGTCGCATATTGGGTGGCAATATTTTTATTTCTTGTTTTCACCTGAAAAAAGAACCACACTTTTAATCCATTGTTACCTACAGTATTCACATTTATGTACACTTTTAATCTGACACACTTTCCCCCTCACTGGGGGAAAAAGTGTTTGCTCTTTTCCCTTCATTTATGTACATTGCAACCATCTGCATTTTAAAACCAAATCCATTGCTTTAGAAACAAAATCAACGGTAAAACTTCAGATTATGGGTAGGGCTGAGTATGGCCCTCTAGCTGCTATTGCAGTGCAATTCCCACCAGTGTCCTCCAGCACAGAAGGACAATGGGCATTATAGCTGAAAGTAATCTGAAGGTCTGCAAGTTGTAGATGCATGATTTAGGTCAGTGGAAAACTGAGAGTGGCATTCACTTCTTATTCACAACTATAGTGGACCAATTTATCTAGTATTCGGCAACTGGAGACCTGTTGAATCAATATCAAATCCCAGTGATTCGCTTTTGCTGTAACTGGGATAAACATAAGAACATAAGAAGAGCCATGCTGGATAAGGCCAAGGGCCCATCTAGTCTAGTTTCCTGTATCTCACAGTGGCCCCACCAGATGCCTCTGGGAGCGCACGAGATTAGATATCTGTCTCCTGATACCACTCCCCTGCATTTGACCTTTGAAGTACCCTGTTTTAAAGCCTGTTAATTTTATTATGCACCTCAAAACAATGAATATATATATATATATTAATGGGGACACAAAGCCATCAGTTTAAACCACCACTGCTCTATGTTGTTATTCGTAGTGTTTTGTTTAATCATAGTCAAGTGGTCCGTGGTGGCTTTTTAGGCCCTTGGCATTATTTTGACCCACTGTGACTTGCGGTTTGACTGTACTGGAAAACAACAGCTCAAGAGCTGCATATCCTATTAAAGTTCAAATGCAGGGGGAGCCCCCATTTGCTTATTTATTCTCACAAAATGAAACTGGCAGTCCAGAAAATCAAACAGGGAAAGTGAACAATAAATGTGTAGGGTTTGCATCAGGCAATAAGAGGGGTAGGGGAACCTCCTGTAATTTCTATGTCCTGAAAAAGCGTGGAGGAGATAGTCTATCGCAATTTGTAATTAATTAAAAGTTTTCAGCCAGAGATCCTTGGCTGCAGACAAAAAAAAACCACTCTTTAAAAATATCATTTTTCCATTTCTCTGGAAAGCTACTGCCTTCCTACCAATGCCTATTCCCAGGCTATGGAACTTTTTTCCCATGTGAGCCTATGCTGGCCCTCTACCAACTGCCCCTCTTTCGGCAGGTGAAATGGTAGCTATTCAGAGACTGTTGGACACTGGTCCGGTCCTCTTATTGGTGGATATTTTGATGATGTCATTTCTAGGCTTGTTTTCACTGGCTTCAGTTGGTTGATAATGGTTTTAGATGTCATTAATTGTCTATTTGTTTTATCCCGATCATTTATCGAATCCAGTTTTCATGGCATATTACATTCTATGTTTACTGGCTGGAATCTAGTCAAATAATTACACCAGTGTAAGTCCACCAAGGGATGTTTCACCAGCTAACTGCTACTAATCGAGACATTGGTGTTTGCATTTCTTGTTATATGTCCCATTTTGCAGCTACTGGAATTGCACTCACAGGCATAAGTGATAGGATTCTGGCCATGTGTGTGTGTGTGTGTGTGTGTGTGTGTGTGTGTGTGTGTGTGTGTGTGTGTGTGTGTGTGTGTGTGTGTGTGTGTGTGTGTGAGAGAGAGAGAGAGAGAGAGAGAGAGAGAGAGAGAGAGAGAGAGAAATGTATATTGGAAGCTGACTTGTTCCTGCAAGGCAATGAAATGAAATATAAATAAACAAATCAATTAATTTATTTGCAAGGCGATGCCATTTCAGAAGAATCACATTCCAAAAAGACACATGATACGGATATATGCCTTTTATCACAACTCACATTCACGTGAATGGTGGAATTGTGGCTTATTATAAACCATGAGCATAATTTATTTATTTATTTATTGTTGAATTTATAGTCTTCATTGAACAATTCAGCAAATACAGGCAGAAAATACATAACAGAACAATAGGAGACAAGACCAACAGGTCAACAGGAGTTAAAATAAAACCTTAAATTCTTTTGCAAGTTATCGATGGCGGATTTGAAGGCCAAAGGCCTCGCGGAATAGGATAGGGAAAGGGAGGGACTCTGCAGAGCGCAAGAGGCAGGGAGTTCCATAAGGATAATTGCTTTCCCTTTTTGCATGAAGGACTAGGGAAGGGGAGGGTGAAGAATAGGAGGCCAAGGTTCAACCATGATACATTCTCCTAGCAATGATTCATGGCTGGTTATTATATCTGAGGGCAGCAAGTGGGCCTTAGTTCTCAGTTAAACAGATATAAGTTTAATTTAATGGGATATTGGTATGTTTTTATTGTTCTAGTAAACCCCACTGCTCCCTCTCTTTCCTGGCTCACTTCAATTTATTTAGTTCGAACCTTCAAATATGTTTCCATTCCTCTAAAATGGTTTGGAGAACAAACTGAAGGCAGAAATAAAATGAAATAAATAAACACCCACTTTAATCCACAGTTTTAGTTTTAAAAAAATTGACCCGGGAGCATCAAATGCATCTAATCTTGAGGACCTCCTCTGACTCACTCCCATTAAATCTAGAGAAATGGAACTTCTGCCAGCCAGGTGCAGGGCAGAACATTTTTCTCTTCCGGTAAATTCTGTCTCTAAGTCAGACATGTAATAAAATTAAGAGCTCGAATGTCTCTGGAGGATGCTGGAACCACATCACCGAGAGACAAGTAATCTGATTTCTACCTCCTTTGAGTTAAAGTTGAGCAAACAATGGTGGGGGTGGGGGGGGAGGATGCTGAGCTGCCTCAAGCATTGTCAGACAGCATTAGCTGAACTGAGAAGAAACATTATTGACTGTGAGGTGAGTGCAGTGAGGTTATATCTCCATGGCTGTTACATTATACAAAATGATAGTAAGGCCGCACCTGGAGTATTGTGCACAATTCTGGTCACCGCATCTCAAGAAAGACATAGTGGAACTGGAGAAGGTGCAGAAGAGAGAGACTAAAATGATTACTAGGCTGGAGGACCTCCCTTATGAGGAAAGGCTAAAACATTTGGGGCTCTTTAGTCTGGAAAAAAGGCACCTGAGGGGGGTATATCATTGACCCATACAAAATAATGCAGGGCATGAGTAAAGTGGATAGAGGGATGCTCTTCTCCCTCTCACAAAATACCAGAACAAGGGGACATACACTCAAATTGAGGGCTGGGAGAGTAAGTACAGACAAAATAAAATATTATTTCATCCAGCATGGTTTTAGTCTGTGGAACTCCCTGCCACAGGATGTGGTGATGGCATCTGGCCTGGATGCCTTCAAAAGGGGATTGGACAGATTCCTGGAGGAAAAGTCCATCATAGGTTACAAACCATGATGAAGATATGTAATCTCCAGGCTTAAAACTGGGGTAATTCAAGGACCAGATGCAGGGGAGTGGTATCAGGAGATGCATCTGGTGGGGCTACTATGAGGTATAAGAAGCTGGACTAGATGGGTCTTTGGCCTGATGCAGCATGGCTCTTCTTATGTTCTTATGTTCTTATGTACACACTGCTTCTTTGTTTTATATATTGTTCTTATTCAGAAGGGTCTGGTGACCAGATATTTGTAGAAAAGCAGAGCACAGAGTTGATCCTATGGAATGTCACCTGTCTAAGAGCAGCAACCAAAACCCACAGCCAAAGGTATTTGAAGTCAAAAGGGCATGTAGGTTTGATCCCAGAATCCCAAATTGAGGTGTAACAAAGGATAATCAGCTACCCTTTCATCTTTGCTCTTTTATCATTTTATGGCTTTGCTCTGGCCCAGCAAGGCAGAGAATTTCTAAAATTAATTCTGGAATTAAAACACGCATCGTCTACGAACCTTTCCTTGCCCAATTACTGCCGTGCAAAGACACACAGAGAAGGCACTGCACAGAAGCTATTTGAAGTGCACAATGCTTTACTGTGGCATCCATGAAGTCCTCCAGGACACAATAATGTAACGCTTTTTTTTTTGTGCAATGGTTTTCTCAGTCCTTGCATTATAACCCAATGAAAAAAATTCTGATTTTGGAAAACAAAGGAAGGCAAGAGGTAGGTTCAGGCAGGCTGAATGAAGGCAAGGTTTCAGAACAGTGGACTGACCAAAAAAACAAAAAACAAAACAAAAAGCAAAGTGTTCTGCTTATGTACTACCTCCTAGCACTTCAAGCACTTTCTGGCCAGTTTGCAATTTAATTATGCAGGCTTAATTGTGCATTCCCCCCCTCCACACACACAGCAAGCTGGGTACTCCTTTTACTGACCTCGGAAGGATAGAAAACTGAGTCAACTATGAGCCAGCTACCTGGGATTGAACCCTAGGTCATCAGCACAGTTTTAGCTGCAGTACAGGCATTTAACCACTGTGCCAGGAGGCTCTTGACAGAGGTCAGGCTAGATGCCCATAGAATGAAACAGATCTGTAGTCACTTCAGCTGAAGTGGACTGAGATGTCAGATATGAGAAACTCTGTTTCCTTCTGGAATACCACCATTGGATTCCCCTCTCCATTCTCTTCCCAACCTTTGTTTCTACCTGGATGTAACATGTTTTTCTTCCCACATGGAAATAGGTAGGCATTAGGGACCAAGCAAGTATTAGCTGGCTGGATAACTCAGTGAGTTAGACATATAACTGCAGAGTCAGAGGCTGGATTTCCCTTTGCAACTCGCAAGAGAAGATCCACTTGTTATTATTTATTTTATTTATTTATTTATTGTATTTCTGTACCACCCATCTTCCAATGGAACTCTGGGTGGTTCACAACAAACAAAATGAAACAATGACATCAAATGAAGATAACAATAAGAATAAAAATGATATAAAAACAGCAAAGATGGTGGCAAGCATATCTCAACGAACGGGGGGGACTGACTAATGGTCACCATATGCCTCTCTAAAAGGGTTTTCAGAGCTTTTTTGAAGGCCAGCAGGGACGGAGCAAGGTGCAACTCACTTGGCAGGTGGTTCCAAAGCATGGGGCCAGCCACAGAGAAGGCCCGGTTTCAGGTAGCCGATTTCCTGGCCTCCCTGGGCATGGCCACCCAAAGTGAGAGCACCTCCGACATTGTCATTGGGAGGAACAAAGTGGAGCATCCAGATCTGTAGGTAGCCCCTGATTTTCCATCTTGTGTGCACATTGAGGTGCCTGCACACACACACCAGAAGAAGGGGATGGCCAAATATGTTTGAAAACACACTATTGAAAAATCCTTGAAAACGGTCTCCATTAGTCAGAATTGACTTGATGACACACAGTTATTACAACTACTGGATAGCTCAGCTTCTCTTGCGCAGAACTCCAATCTGGTTCTTGCCTCATTCCTGAAAATGGGAAAGCACAAAGGACAAGTCTAGACATCACAGTGCCATTGAGCCTGGACCGAGAGCTTGGAGGCACCTCAAGGTGTAGACAAGGTAGAACAGCTGAAGCCATTTGCAGAGCTGGGCACTTTTATTTTTCCCCCTCTTCTTAAGACAGCATTGGGGCAATAAGAATGATAGAGTGCTGAAGAAAAGGGAAAGCCCTCCTCTGTTCACTGCTTCTCTTCATAGCATCCCATACCATGCCTAATTACTTTTACAACATTGCACCTTTGCTGTTGGCTTTTTTTGTTTTAAGTCAGAATTGGAAACTTCACCAGCCACCTCAGAGTGTGTGGCACAGCCATACCTGGCCATTCTTCAAATACAGTAGGACCCTGGTATCCGCTGGGGATTGGTTCTGGACCTTCCTGTGGATAATGAAAACCATGGATAAGAGAGAATGCCAAAAATCCCCAAAACTGTTGTTTTGTGAGAGTAGCTTGCTTTACAGCTGCTGTTTTACAACAGTGGCTTGTTTTATAGCTGCAGTTTGTGACAGTAGCTTGATTTATGCCTGCTGTTTTATGAAAGTAGCTTGCTTTACAGCCGCTATTTGTGACAGTAGCTTGTTTTGCGGGTGCCGAATTATTTATTTAATTTCCCCCTCTGTTAACTGTGGATAACTGAATCAGTGGATAATGAATCAGTGGATATGGGGGTCCTACTGTATCTTCTCCAGAATCTTCCCATATGGAAGTCAGGAGAGGGGAAAATGTAGATGGGAAAGGGAGGCTTCTGTGAAGTCCTGTTTGGCCACGACTGCCCTGCCTCATCTGTTTAGTGAGCACACTTCATAAATGACCAAATAGGGTTCAAGGGGTCGTATGAGTCAGTGCTTATTAAATCAGAAAGAATGTACTGCCTGGATAGTAAAGGAAAATGCGGGCACAGATTTGGTAAGGGAGCATGATTACGTCCTTCTACCAGATTTATTGTGAGACAGTTGAGTCATAAGTATGATGAGGCTTATGCCATTATACATACTTGTTCCTTTCAAAAAAAAAGAAAGAAAGAAAGAAAAGAAAGATTTGCACAAATTGCAGATCGCAAGAGGCCAAACAGGGAGCTTCAAGCCAAGATGTGCCTATGGTTTCCTGCACATCAAAATATTGTTCCCTGAGGACAGGCCAGCAAAACAACCAGTGTACAGAGCCAGACTACAAATATTTAATAAGCTGCAAGCGGCAGAATGTCTTCGGAGGATGTGAATCGTACTGCCAAGGCATGCTGATTAATTTGTTGATTTTCAGTCTTTATCAATCACTAAACGACTGTCCACATTTTAAAAAGTAATGATTTTTTTTACAATTTTTTTAAAAATATTAAATGTCAGAAGATATATCAAAGATCGCAGGATGCCATATAAAATGGAAAGCAAAACACTGACTGCAATATAGGACACCAAATGGCAGAATATAACACAGCAGCCCGCCATTTAAATTATGACAAACGATCAAGCAATTAAATAGATTCCTTTCCAATTACCACCTAAGTGCCAAAAGAGGTGGCTTGAAAATAGAATGACAGCCAAGGAAAAACTTCACCTGCCAGCAGCATTTGTGCAATAGAAGGATCTGATACAAAATTAACATTTTATTAAGGCACAGGCAGCTTGAGAGAAAAGATAAAACACAGAACTTTTGTGACAAGAATCTGCTTAATGTTGCATCATCATTGATGTAACAATTAAAAAGCCATGAGCTTTCAATAATAGACAGCATGGGGATAGTAGTACAACTCAGTCTCATGGTTCTGGGCGGTTTCAGTTTGCCTGGGTTGAGTTCTTCAGAGGAACATAGAGAAATTAATGGCTAACGTCCTGTTTAGTGTACTAAATTGCTTGAGAGGAGGTGCACTCTATATTCATGGGGATTTAGTGGGTAGTCAACTCCTTGGTAAGTTCCATTGATTCAAAGGCATCTACACTAATTGTATCTTACTGTGCTAAAGTTAGTCAGAGTGAGGGAGACCCATTCAATTTCATTGTACACATGTTGTACATTATTGTTTTTGTTATCAAATTATCACACAGCACACAAGATAACTATGCTGGATTTTGTATTATGAATCACTAGTCGAACGCTTCCCAAGTGTTTAGGACTATGGATGCTCTGCCCGGTGAGCAGGGGCACCTTTGCCGGCTGGTTGATAATTGGTTAGCCCTCGCCCAGGAGAGCGCCCCTTTATAAGTCCTCGCGCGCGCCCCTCAGCCTGCCTCTTCAATTGCCGGTTTCCCCACCCTCCCGCCACGGTTTATTATGTGCTGGTGATGCTTTACTGGTCGCTTTCGGGCCGGATGGGAATTTTTGACCATTTCTCTGATTGGCCTTGAGCGGTGGTGTTTTTTCGCCCATCCCACCATTCACATATTGGCAGTGGGTGTTGTAGGCAACAACCCTGGTCACGACTGGCGGGTAGCGCATAAAAAGTTATCCATTTAGGTCCCGAATCTAATTACATCTTCACATCTTCGGCAGCCTTCCATTAATTACCCAATAGGATTTAGTTAGGGAGCAAATAATAATAATAACCCAAAACCCTAGGAGGGCTGCCAACCTTTAATCAAGCGTTGATGCCAAAAGATCTCATCGGCATCCTCACTGCGGCAGTTGCTGGAGAAGCGGGACCTAATCAATTTGTTGTTACCATTTTGATGATGCGCTACGGCTCAGGCCCTCCTAAAGTTATTGCTCATTGATAAGTAATTTAAAATCCGTTTCTGTAGTTAATAAAGTTGTGGCCCTTATTTAATCCAAGCGGAACGTGTGTCGCCTCTTTCTTTCAACCTGGCTCGGCAATGTGATGTATGATAATTATGCGAGCAGATCCTAGTAAGGTGGCTTTCTGCAGCTGACTGATGGTGACTTTGTCAACTCCAATTTCTTCTAAATGCTTGCTTAGCTCCTTAGGCACTGCACCCAGCGTGCCAACTAGCACTGAGACCACCTGTACTGGTTTATGCCAGAGTCTCTGAAGTTCAACTTGATATCGATATTACCTGATATCGGGTAATTTTTTCAAGTTGTTTCACCTGGGATAGCAATATCAATGACACACACTTTTTTCTTCTCCACAATCATAATATCCGGGGTATTATGCTCCAAAACCCTGTCTGACTGTATTCAGAAGTCCCAAAGTAATTTTGCTTGCTCATTTTCAATCGCTTTTTCAGGTTTATGATCCCACCAGTTCTTTGCCATGGCAGATGATAATTGTGACACAAATTGCAATGGACCATTTCAGCAACTTCATTATGATGCTGTTTGTAATCAGTCTGAGCAGTTTTCTTGCAACAACTCAATATATGGTCGATAGCTTCATCCGCCTCTTTACAGAGTCGACATGTGGGGTACTCAGCTGATTTTTCTCTTCTAGCCTTAACTGCATTTGTTCTGATAGCTTGTTCTTGAGCTGCAAAAAAATCAGGGCTTCTGTCTCTTTTTCAGTGTTCCATTGGTGAGACATAACCAGGTCTTTTCCTCATCTACTTTTCCTTTGATTTTTTTGAGGAAATGTCCATGCAGTTCTTTATTATGCCAGCTATCAGCTCGTGTTGTTGTTGTTGTTGTTGTTGTTGTTGTTGTTGTTGTTGTTGTTGTTGGAATGGGCCCATTTGGTTCAATGAGATGACTCTTCAGATCCCCTTTGGTGTAAAAGGACTACTCTAGTGTGATTTGCTACACTAAGAAACAGGATTTGGGCCAATGAAACCCCATACTAAATCAATGGTTTGCTCATTTTTGATAGGAGTTATGTCCTGCTCCTCACCTGCAAAGCTTCTCCAAGTGGCTTATCTCTCAGTAGAAATTCAGGAGACGTAACCCCAAAAGACATGGCACAATAGTAATAGGGAACTGCCACGAGAAAGAAAGTCAATAGGATGAATGCGATTAGCAACTGCAGAATGTAACTTCTCCACGGGCAGATCAACCCACAATTCTGCCTGTGATCTTGGCCTTTGCAGTTACACTAGCTGGAATTCACCCATTTGGAAGCAGCAAAGCATATGCATATCTAAGAGGGCATCTGCTCCCTTTGTGCAGGTGAGGAAAAACAAGAATGGTGCATACAACAAGCCACTGAGCCTATGACAAGTCAAAACATCTGACACATGAAGACTTGCCAAAGAGCTCTATAGAACATTATAGACCTCTAGGGGGGAAAAAATAGAAGTCTGTGTTTGTCCCAGCTGACATGTATTTCATTCAGGGGGTAATTCCAGAATGAAATTAGGCAGTCATTGCCAGTCATATCAACCTTCATCTGGAGATCAAAGTAGGCATCTTTTCATTGTTGCCATGACTCCAGGCAACGTCAGCTTGTCTAATTCTACCAGCTTTATTTATCTGCATTGCTTCTATGCTCCATTTGCATAAAAAAGTACAGTGGTACTTTGTATAAAGGAATTAATCCATTCCAAATGAAATTCTGTTAAGCAAATTTTCCTTTGTACAAATTTCCCATAGGGAGTAATCCCTAATTGCGACCATTTTTATGTTGTGTGGATTTGCCCCATAGACAATTCTGATAAGCAAATTTCCCCTATTTCTGGAATGTTTTATGTCATCCAGATGTTATGTTATACAAAATGTTTGTTATACAAGGGTCCACTGTACTTAAAAGCTGTGGAAAACATCCAAAAACTATGGAATTCTTTTGAAAATCTGTGAATATAAACTTAAGATGCAGGCAAGTACTTAAGTAAGAATTCAGTCCAAAATACATGAGTATAAAAGGTACAATAAAAGATCATTCAGCAGTAGTCCTTGAAAGAAAGAAAGAAAGAAAGAAAGAAAGAAAGAAAGAAAGAAAGAAAGAAAGAAAGAAAGAAAGAAAGAAAGAAAGAAAGAAAGAAAGAAAGAAAGAAAGAAAGAAAGAAAGAAGAGGCCATTGTTTTGGCCAAGAAAGCAGTATAGAAGCATGATGAGCTTTTGTAACTCAGCAAATCCAAATGTGAGGCAGTTGTGAATCTAATTTATATTGCTGACATTTTGCTAATGTTACTAGTGTGATGATAAATAGGTGGGTGTTAGGGTTCAGAGTTTGTACCTGGAAAAGGAAGCTCAGAGTGTCAGAGTGAATAACTGAAGACAGATGATGTCTGCTGAATCTTCATTTGCTGATAATGATAGCATGGTCTAGTTGAACTTGGGCTGTGGCTTTGGGGATGCAAGTCTGAATTTAAACTGACACTGGAAAAGCTTTCTCTCTGAACGTGTAGAAAGACAAACCAGGCATAATCTTTTGGCAGTCCAGTATATGTAAGAATGGTAGATTAAGCAAAAGTCAATGGAGGCAATTGAGTTCCCAATGACATCTGCAGTGCACGTTGTGCCTCTTTACATGGTGCAAGTAATGTGGAGCATTTCAGAATGCCAAAAACAATTTTTGGTGTCTTCAGCTTGATGCACAGAAATCAATCAATATCAACCGACATTTCAAGTGCAATAAAAACAGAGATCAAGTTTCCTTACATGACAGGCTCTTGTTGCAAGAGCCACTACCCTCATTCTATAGTGAATGTGACAAGAATGTGACAAAATCCCTGTTTGGCCAGGAAGGATTCCTCTCTTAGTATTTCCTTTTCTAGCTATAGCTGCCCTTTATTTCATCTCCAGCAAGGGCATAAGAAATGTCTTGCATCTGGCTGCAAGGGATGATTTTAGTGATGGATAACCAGCACAAATACGAGACCATTTTGAAATAACAAGGGAGGTTTTCACATGTAGAAAAGAGGGAGGAGAGTTGTAAAAGATAAGGAGTGAACGAGAAAAGGAGAGGGAGAACGTTTTTAATGGGCGTTCACTTAGCTTTGAGATTAGTAAACTGAACTAGTGAATAAATGTAGTTGAAATACATGCCAAAATGTTTTCCCCTCCACTTATGATGATACATTAGTGAATTAAGTCTTGATCTCTCATAGATGGACATGGTTTTATGGTGTTAGCATTTCTTTGTTTAAATACACCCATATGCCCAAGCATTCAAGGTGCTTTACTGTGGAAAATGCACATGTTTTGACTAAGGCTGCTATCTCACCTGGAGAAGATCCTGATCTTCGGAAGGTCCGGTTTTTCCTCTTCCTCCTGTCACGTGACTGAAGATGTGGGATAGCAGTTCTCATGTACAAAGGGTTTTTCTAAAAGTGCAGTTTGGCCCCATGGCCAGAAGGTGGTGCTAGGATTTAAAAAGGGCTAGCTGATTGATGCTAGGGGTGGCAGAGGTAAAAAAAAAAAACCAGTGCCCCCATCGGCCAGCTGCCTGGCGCTAGGAGGGTGGGGGGAATGAAGAAATAAAAATAAAAAACAGTGACAGACCAGCCAAAGGACCAGCTGACTGGTGCTAGGGGTGGAGGGAAGTGAAAAATAAAAAACAGAGCCCAATCAGCCCCAGGAACAGCCGGTCAATGCTGTGAGAGAAAAAAATGGATCATCTATGCGGTCCCACAATGTCTGCCTCCTTAAAAGGTGGATTTTTTAAGTGAGGCAAAAAACTCCCTACCTCTCCGGTAAGTCTTGGAAACCTTGCTTAAGGGGGTGTTACTGGGTTTTCTTTCTTTCTTTCTTTCTTTCTTTCTTTCTTTCTTTCTTTCTTTCTTTCTTTCTTTCTTTCTTTCTTTCTTTCTTTCTTTTTCCAAAAGCCTGGTGGCCATGGGGATGACATTTTGGACATGGTTTTATCTACAAATTTAATCTGCATTTATAGGGGTGTGGGATAGGGGCCTTAGTTACGCACAACTAAACAGTGTACATGCTCACATGTCTCGTTCTTCTGCTCAAGAATGAGAAGCGACCTTCATTTTCTCCCCACTTATGAGGCAGCAGCGTGTTTTCTCCTCAGTACCTGTCAGAGATCTTGAACTCATGGGATGGATTTCTGGCATGAACTGCACAAAAGGATCATAACTGTTGCCTTGACACATGAACTTTCAAAAATCAGATGCATGACGTCAGTGATCAGATGTCTCTTTTTGATCTGTCAGCCAGCCAGCCTTCCCGTGCTTGCTATATGAGAGTACATCAAGGAAAGAGATGCCAGCTTTGTGTAGAGGCATTTTGTACAAATTGCAGAAATGTCACAGACAAATAAAACCCCTTGACTCATTCCTACTCTAGAGGACAGAAATGATTCATGGAATCGTTTGTTTCTTGACAAGATGCCTCCATAGGACAAGAAAAATTAACTTCTCTAGAACCAGTCATTTTGTAAGAATCAATCTCACGTTGGCACCAGCATGAGAAAGAAGCCATGTGTTTCAGGCAGACAGTGGTCTCTTCAGGGACTTTTGAGATGACCTCCTTGGTCATCTTCCCTTTATCACCAATGCCCAGTTTTAAAGTAACTGTTGGGAAATGAGGGGTAGCCAAACATTTATCTCAGTTCATTCCTCTCTCTTTGACAGCTAATGGCATGAGTATCATCTCTTTTTGCTCCATCCAGATGGGCATGCCCTGACATCACCAAAACAAACCAATTTCATCAAAATGCATGGCTACTAAGGTCATGTGGAAAGTACCTCTGCCGTTTTTTGCTAACAGATGCATAAGTGCCTGCTCATACATCAGCTACTACCATACAGTTGAAATAATAGCAAGCAAGCAAGCATGGGTTAATCTAGACCAGTGGTTCTCAACCTGTGGGTCACCAGATGCTCCTGGACTACAACTCCCTGAAACCCCTTCCAGCACAGCAAGTGGTGGAGGCTTCTGGGAGCTGCAGTCCAGGAACAACCTGGGGATCCACAGGTTGAGAACCACTGGTCTAGACCTCCCCCAAACACCATGATTTTTATACAAAATCCATGATCGACTTTTAATTAATTGACAGCACATGGTGACAAGTTCATAGGAAGGTGTTTTTTTCCTGTTTTTGGTATTAAAGAGGTTTTGTTGTTGTTGCAGAAACAAGTATCGATTATTTCTTTCACTTACAGGAATGATAATTGTCTATTCACAGCTGTGAATGGGTGTCTCGAAGGCAGAAGTGAAGAGGTTTACAAACAATTGAAAAAAAAGAAGAAGGAAGTGACACATTCTTTGGTAAGAGATTATATAATTAGGGGGATAGTCTTAGACCATCTTTTCTTCACTCTTTGCTCTGTGGAATACAGCAGGCTGTGCCTCTGAATAAATGGGCTGAGCTGCTCTGCGTGATGTTCTACAACGATGGGGAAAGAGCGGCAATAACTCATTTTATTGAAAGCTAGTCTGGCAGAGAGCAAGCACATTTACTCCTGTGTAATGATGTATAACCAAAAACGTTAAACGTTAAGAAAAGTGAACCAAAATTAAAGCAACTATTGAGGGGAAAGGATGCGTAAATTGTCCCCAGTAAGAAATACTAGTTTTTAGAAAAATGGAAATATTTATAGAAACTCCTCAAGACGAGAAGGGGGAGAGATTTGATAGACTCTCTGTTCTTTATTTATTCTCCTGAATTCATGGCCTGTATTCATTTCCCCTCCCATCCCCTAATATATTTGTATGCATGTGTCCTCGGGAGGGAGTCCCATAGAGCTCAATTTGACAGTAGTCTTTACAGATTTTGAGTTTTAGAAAAGTGGCTGTGCTAGTCTGGGGAGTTAAACAAGGAAGGACTCACATTGAAGCATTTAGTCTTTAAGATGTCACAACATTGGGGGTGGATATTTATTTATTTTTGTTTTGTCCTGATATAGTCTTAGAGCGTAATCCTCATTAGCCAAGAGGGTCAGCCATGATGGCACAAGGCCAGGTGAAGTTCCTACGAATCTAAATCCCTCCCATTCAAGAGACTGTCAACAGAATCCCAGAAGTATAGAATCATGAAGTTGGGAGGGGCTTATAAGGCCATCAAGTCCAAACCATCCCACTCCATGCAGGAATACAAATCAAAGCATTGATACCTCCAGTGTTGGAGCACCTGCCACCTCTTGAGGTCCTTGGTTCCATTGCTGTACTGCTCTAACAATTAGGAAGTTCTTCCTAATATTCAGCTGCAAGCTGGGTTCTCTTAAATTCTTGCCCAATGTTGCACGTCCTGCGCTCTGGCATGATGGAGAACATCTCCTGCCACTCCTCTGCATGACTTGTCACTTTCTTCTGAACTTGTTCCAATTTGTCACCGTCTTTCTTGAAGTGTGGGTGTCCAGAAGTGGACACCATACTCACGTTGAGGCCTAACCAGTGCTGATTAGTAGGGGATGAGCACCTCAACAGATTTTGGAAATTATCTTTCTTATTATAAGAAATTATAGTACATTTAGAAGAGGTGGAAGAAATAACACTGCACTGAATGGGACCTTTCCTGTGGAAGATTCACTGGAAAGGACATTGAACTATGTAGAATTTTGCAGCTTCCTGTTCAGAACAAGTGAGGGATGAAAAAAATAAAATAGAAAATGAGAGAAAATGAAATCAGGATCTCATTTTCACAGGATGCCTGGAAATCTGGAAATCCTGAGGATGCAGGGCCTGTCAGGGTAGAATCTTGGCAGGACTAGACTTAGAAAATCACAGAGGAGACATTTTGTAAGCACTTGACATAGCCCTCTGCCCCTTAATTTATGTTTGTGTTCCTGGTTTAAGACGAACTGGACCTGGCTTACCTCATTTGAAAGGGGAGCACAGATTCACCTGGCCATGTCTTATCATTATTCACACACAGCCAAAAACCTTCCTTGTTTGACAGCTGATCCAGGATATCTGAGAAGAGTTAATCAAATAAGTGCAGCCTGAAAAATGTTGAGATGGCTGCTGTAGACAGAGCAGAGGTTTCCCATGTTTGTACTCTTCATACATGTAGTCACATTGAGTCAGCTTTGGACTCAAATGATCACTTTAGTTTAATTGCAAAGTAGTAATTATCCCCATTGACTTGAATAGGACTTGTTCAGCATATTCAAGTCAAGACCCATGCTTCAAGCCCCTTGCTGACTCAATAAGAACATACAAACATAAGAGGAGCCATGCTGGATCAGGCCAAAGGCCCATCTAATCCAGCTTCCTGCATCTCACAGTGGCCCCACCAGATGCGTCTGGGAGTGCACGAGACTAGATCTCTGTTTCCTGATACCAGTCCCCTGCATCTGGTCCTTGAAGTACCCCAGTTTTAAGCCTGGAGATTACACACCCCTATCATGGTTTGTAACCTATGATGGACTTTTCTTCCAGGAATCTGTCCAATCCCCTTTTGTAGGCATCCAGGCCAGATGCCGTCACCACATCCTGTGGCAGGGAGTTCCACAGACTAATAATGCGCTGGGTGAAAAAAAAAGTTCTTTTGTCTGTTCTTCTGCTTCTGCTTCTGTTGCTTTCATGGCCCACCAAGGGTAATGTAAATGAAAGAACCCTCAATGTGTTGCAGTCTCTGTTGCATGTACAGTCTTATCGGGTGCTTTGCGTTGCTTTGCTTCGTCACTGCTGGGGAAAATGGACCACATCGTCTGGGAGTTAGTTTAGATTTCCCTTTGATGTGCAAGTCAAAACCAAAGAGCTCTGTCTTTAAGCTCATATTTCCTTTGAGACAAGAGAGTCTTGTCCTCGAGAACACTGACATATAAATCCAGCACCATTTAGAAGTTTTGCAGAGAGAGAGAGAGAGAGAGAGAGAGAGAGAGAGAGAGAGAGAGAGAGAGAGAGAGAGAGAGAGAATGGAGATGAAGTAGAGCATGCCTACCAATTTCATCTATTAGAGCTTTGAAGTCAGAGATGCTAGAAGCCTAGTGATGATGTGACACAATTTCCTCCCTAATTAAATCATGATTACTCTCTGTCTTGGCATGTCAGTTTCTATTAAAGACCTGAATGCATTGAGACCAGAGGGAACCTGTACAGAAGCTGAACATGGTAAACAGAAGCTGAAGGTGGTAAAAGTCTCCGGCGCACAGATCTTCCTTTGGACTGCTTACCTGCTTACTCGCTTGTTACCACCATTTTGGACGGTCGGAGGAAACTGAGATGGAGAGAGCTTTCAAAATTTTATGTATAAGTTTTAATTTTAACAGGGTCTGAATTGCAGTATTAATTTTAACCTGTTTTTTTTTAATTAAATGTTTTCCTTTTTTTGTACAGTACATTGTATGCCCACTAACAAGGAAACACAGGATAACTGTCACTTAATCAAACAAACATTTATAACCCACTCATCAAACATGTTATCAAGGTGACTTAAACATCATAATGACAAACTAAGCTAAACACATGGTGTAACATTATAATACTAGTGGAATAATTATATTAGAATAGATGGACGTTAGTTTAAGAGAGAAAGTTCTTCCCTTGCCTCCAGCCCAAAATAAGTGGTACCTCGTATAAAGCAATTAATTCATTCCAAATGAAATTATGTTAAGCAAATTTTCCTTTATACAAATTTCCCATAGGAATGCATTGAAAATGGAGTAATCCCTAATCGCGACAATTTTTATGGATTTGCCCCATAGGCAATTCTGTTAAGCAAATTTCCTCTATCTCCGGAATATTTTATGTTGTACAGACTTTATGTTATACAAACCATTTGTTATACAATGGTCCACTGAGTGGGTATCCGATAGAGTTGGGTACAGATTACAGTTGAATCTCAAACTGAATCAGGCTGATTCTCACACACTTTTCATTGTTAAACCGTGAATGATCATACTAGTATAAAACATAAGGTGTAAGAAACAAGTGCAGTGCAGATGCAATACATTATATATATAAATATATATATACACACACACATACAGTATGTATATAGTTACCAAATGTGGTTATTTGATAGATAGAAGTTACATCCTTATCCACAAGAACCTTAAAGAGTAGAGCCAAGGGAGGAGGATTGTCACTCAACAGTCTAAGAATGCCAGCACAAAAATTGACTTATGGGATGCTCATTTAAAGAGCAACTGGATAAATAATGGAAAACATCCTCAACCTCTCCTGATCCGCAGGTACCAAGTATTTAGTGGAAAGAACTTATCTACATCACAAGAGGGAGAAAGAAATGGATCCAAAGTGCATCTGGATCTACTCCGGTCACTTGAGGCTGCTTTGGTATGTCAAACATTAAAAGAAGGCAGGAGAGGATGTCCCTAAAAATACTGCCAAATAGCACTACATATGTACAACATTAGGGTGATACAGTCAGTAGAAGCAGGGAAGGAGCTGAGTTGTGCTCATTAGCTGCTGTGACTTGCAATACTAAATAAGAATTTTACTAGTACTTTTCAATTACGGGTCAGAGGGATTTCAAAAGGAGGTTAGGTGATACCTTTATTGGTCACTACTGAAACAAAAAATGTGAGCTAAGCTTTCAATAGCAACTTGCTATCTTTATCAAAGCATTGTACCAGAAATGCAGCCTTGATAGACGTTGTTGTCTATAGGCGCTGAGAATCTTTTTGGTGAGATGGAAAACACCACATGATGGTATCAGGAAGCAGGCTGGTGTTAAAGCAGCTTCAAAGTCCCGGATATGGGTTAACACACAAACAAAGCAGCATCGTCCTTGGTCACCTCTCTCTTTCTTCCCACCCTCATTTTGGCTATATCAAGACTACAAGTCCCTGAATGCCTTGAGGAAGTGGTGGTGGGGGAGGAGGTGATACAAAAAGCATGTGCTCCACTTGAAGGTTGGGAAAAAACCAGCAAAACTCACTAGGAACAATCAGGGCCATATTAAAAAGAAGAAATTGTACCTAGTGGCTGCAGTCCAGGCCTGTGGTACATATGGAGGTGTGTCTCTTTTCTTGGTATCTTCAGCAATCCATAGAAGTAAAAAAGTTGAGCTGTGGGACCAGAAGCAGATGGCACGCTGGGTGCAGCACTACTCTGAACTATATTCCAGAGAAAACACAATAACCGAAGAAGTCTTAAATAATATTGAGTGCTTGTCTGTCTTGGATGAGCTTGACAATGAACCAACACTAAAAGAACTAAATGTAGCTCTGGATTCACTTGCCTCTGGCAAGGCACCTGGAAAAGATAACATCCCTGCTGAAGTTCTGAAGTGCTGCAAAGAGATCATTGCCACTGAACTGTACGAAATCCTCTGCCTTTGCTGGAGGGAAGGGGGAGTACCACAGGATATGAAGGATGCTAATATTGTTACGTTTTATAAGAACAAAGGTGACAGGAGCGACTGTAACAACTATCGTGGTCTTCTTAGTGTTGTCGGGAAGCTGTTCGCACGTGTTATACTGAAGAGGCTCCAGATACTTGCAGAGAGAGCCTACCCAGAATCACAGTGTGGCTTTCGAACCAACAGGTCCACTACTGATATGGTATTTTCCCTCAGGCAGTTGCAGGAGAAATGCAGGGAACAAGGACAGCCACTTTTTGTAGCCTTCATAGATCTTACAAAGGCATTTGATATGGTTAGTAGGGATGGACTCTTTAAAATACTCCTCCGGGTTGGATGCCCACCCAAGCTCCTTAACATCATTAGGTCTTTTCATGAGGATATGAAGGGCAATGTAGTTTTTGATGGCCTGGTGTCAGATCCCTTCAACATCCAAAGCGGAGTGAAGCAGGGCTGTGTCCTTGCACCAACCTTGTTTGGGATCTTCTTTGCTACCATGCTGAAGTATGCTTTTGGAACTTCAACAGAGGGTATCTATCTCCGGACCAGATCAGATGGAAAACTCTTCAACTTCCTAGATTGAGAGCAAAGTCTAAGGTACAGGTGAAGTGTTTGTGGGATCTCCTCTTCGCTGATGATGCCGCCATTACTGCTCACTCTGCCGAAGATCTCCAACAACTCATGGACCATTTTAGTAAAGCTTGCAAAGATTTTGGGTTAGAAATCAGCCTGAAAGAAACACAAATAATGGGCCAGAATGTGGACTCTCCTCCTCGCATTACAATTTCTGCAAAAGAACTGGAAGTTGTCCATGACTTTGTGTATCTTGGCTCAACTATCTCAGATACACTCTCACTAGAGTCTGAGCTGAATAAACGTATAGATAAAGTAGCAACTATGTTTTCCAGACTACCAAAGAGAGTATGGCTCAATAAGAAGCTGACAGAACATACAAAGATACAGGTCTATAAAGCTTGCATATTGAGCACACTTTTGTATTGCAGCGAGTCTTGGACCATCCATGCCCGACAGGAAAGAAAGCTTAATACCTTCCATATGCGCTGTCTTAGGTGAATATTCAACATTACCTGGCACGACAAAGTTCCAAATAGCATAGTCCTGAATCGAGCTGGAATCCCTAGCATGTACACTTTACTGAAACAGTGACGCCTACGCTGGCTTGGACACGTTGTGAGAATGGATGACGGTCGGATCCCAAAAGATCTTCTATATGGAGAACTAATGCAGGGAAAGCCCCCCAGAGGGAGACCACAGCTGTGGTATAAGGATATCTGTAAGAGAGACCTGAAGGCCTTGGGAATGGGCCTCAACAGTTGGGAAACCCTGACCTCTGATCGCACTGTCTGGAGGCAAGAGATACAGCATGGTCTACATAAATTTGAAGAGGCATTTGTCCAACAGGCAGAGGAAAAGAGGCAGGCACGGAAAGAACGAAACTCGTGGACAGGGCAAGAAACAGAATACATCTGCCTCCAGTGCAGTAGAGGCTGCCATTCCTGAATTGGTCTATTTAGTCACACTAGGTGTTGTTTTTAGGATCTCTACTCCAGGCATGATACCATAGTCTTTCGAGACTGAAGGATGCCAATGAATGAATGGGACCAGAAAAACTATTTCAAAAAGAGGATATTATGGAAATGGAAAAAGTGCAGAGGAGAGCAACCAGAATGATTAGCGGACTGGAACACCTTCATTACCATCTGAAGCTGCAACGGCTGGGCCTCTTCACTCTTGAACAACGGTACCTAAGAGGTGACCTGATTGAAGTTTATAAAATCATACACGGTGTGGACAAAGTAGTTAAGGAAAAATTATTTTCTCTATTGCACAACACTAGAACTAGGTGGCACTCCATGAAACTTTTGGGTGCTAGATCTCAAACAAATAAGAGAATATACTTTTTCACCCAGCATATCACTGGTCTGTGGAACTCCCTGCCAGAAAAAGTGGTGACAGCTTGATTTGGCTCTCTTAAATGGAAGTGTGAAGGGAGATAGGCCGGGAGAATTTACTTTTATATCATCCAATGGTGCTTCAATAATAGATTATGCTCTAATCTCCCAGGACCTGGTAGGAGCAATATCAAACTTTAAGGTTGATGACCGTATAGATAGTGATCATTTACCACTGGTGCTGGAGGTTAATCTGGGAGAATCCATTATCTCTGCTGGAGAAGATCTCACAATTCTCCCAGGAACTGAAATCAGAGCCTCTCGCATTAAATGGTCAGGCAGGCAGGGAGACACTATGAGTAAATTACTAAATACCAAGCCTTACATCCAGATGAGTCATCTAATTAGCACAGCTGATTCAGTTACAACTGTGCTAGAGACCTACCGAGAACTATTAAACTCTTTACAGTATCATTTAAAGCATGAGACCAATTACAATAGGATAAAGACTCGAAATAGCACTTATTCCAAACCCTGGTTCGACAGGGAATGTAGAGAGATGAAGCATGAGTTATTGAATAAATATAGATTTTACAAACAACAGGCCCTGGAAAGAATTCCACCTGAATGGTTCACACTGAAAAGGGAATACAAATCCCTGATTAAGAGGAAGAAGGCTGAAGCCCAGAAGGAATTATGGCAACAATTAATAGCTGCAACTAGATCTAAGGATCCCTCATGCTTCTGGAAAATTGTGACAAGGGGGTTGACCACCTACCCGGTTGTCAATGAGATATGTATCCCTGCAAAGGTCTGGGAAGCACATTTTAGGGAATCTACTCACAGCATCCTGACTCTGCAACCAGAGTTCAAGAATTGCCTTTAGGTTTGGCAGAGTGGCCCCCTGTTTCCATGCAGGAAATCATCTCGCTGATTCACCAGCTGAAACCAGGCAAAGCCCCAGGTGCTGATTATATAACAGCTGATTTATTGCAGGATAATTTGGAGTGGTGGACCCCAGTTTTGGCCTCATTATTTACTTGGATTGACACAGCAGTTATACCAGAGGACTGGGGGCTTGCTATTATAATGCCAATTTTCAAGAAAGGATGTAAACTAGACCCAAGAAACTACCGCCCAATAAGTCTACTAAGCATTATTAGCAAGCTATATGCAAGGCACCTGTTGGGGAAGCTTCAGGATTGGTTAAATGATGAAAATATTCTTGCTGAAGAACAAGCTGGGTTCAGATTTGGTAGGGCCACTATAGATCAGGCACTCGTTCTACACCATCTAGCAAACAAATATTCTACTCCAAAAGGAGGTTCCTTGTATGTGGCATTCATAGATTTTAAATCAGCTTTTGATCTGATACCCAGAGAAAAATTGTGGGCCAAATTCGAGACCACAAATATTGACAAAAGACTTCTTCTGCTAATGAAGCGACTGCATGAAAATACCAGTCTTAGGGTTATTTGCAATAAGGCAGGGGCGCTATCTAACGTAATTCCATCATTCAATGGGGTCAAGCAAGGCTGCATTTTAGCTCCAACATTGTTTAATTTTTACATTAATGATATTGTGAGCAATTTATCGAGTGCAGACTTTCATCCCCCTACACTAGGCTCATGCCCCCTTTCAATCCTGCTTTATGCAGATGATGCAGTCCTGATGTCAATCTCGTGTGTGGGATTACGGAGAATCTTGAAAGCCTTAGCCTCATACTGTACAAAAGAACAGCTGACCATTAATTATGATAAGACTAAGATCATGGTCATTAGCAGGAAACGTAAAAACATAGATGGACAATAAATGGAAATAGTATAGAGCAAGTGTCCTGCTATAAATATCTAGGTATGATATTTCATTCATCTGGCCAATGGTCCTCCCACGTGAACCATGTAGCATCTAATGCACAAACATGCAGCTCTGCACTATTGAGGTTCTTTTATACCAAGGGTGGTCAATACGTGCCATCAGCGATTCAAGTTTTTAAAGCTAAAATTCTAGCCCAAATGCTTTACGGAGCCCAACTGTTTGCATACTCAAATGTGAAGCCTTTGGAGACGGTGCAGACAAAGTTTTGAGAAGAATTCTTGTAACACCTTTGTGTGTCCCCAATACGACACTCCGACTGGAGGCTGGATTAATCTCCGTTAAAGCACGTGCCCTGATCCACATGTTCAGCTATTGGCTGAAACTTATTTTTGCCCCATCTGGCTTGGCACCCCTAGTATTAGTGGATACATTCCAATCAACTTGGAAAAGGAATCTAACTGTTAACCTACTGCAGCTGGGTTTTTTCCTTAGAGGCCATTTTGGCCATGGGTTTTGGCAATGCCAAGGCTGCAATTAAAAGGAGAATATGGGGTGTAGAACTACAAGAACATCTAGCAGCCCACGATAAACTCAGCACAGTTAGGAATAGTTCCTTTAGAATGGCCAACTACCTATCTAATATAACCATTCCCAAGTTCAGGAGAGCCTTCACCTTAGCTCGATTTAATGTTCTGCCCTCCAGATTGTTGGAAGGCAGATACCAGGGTCTTCCAGTGGATAAACGTGTTTGCCCTTGTGACGAGGAGACTATTGAAACTATTGATCATGTCCTCTTGGAGTGTTCCCTTTATCGGGATATCCGGAGGACTCTTCTTCAGTCTATCTTGCAGCAAACTCAGGGAGGCCAAGGGAGTTTTGTGTCCAACACCTGCTAGGAGATAAAAAGCCAGATGTGACTGAGGTGGTGGCCAAATTCTGTACCGCAGCAATGAGGCATCGCTCATCCCTGCCCACTTCAGGTGGCGAGGTCAGATGATTGGCAATATCCATTGTGTATTTATCCTTACCTCTTCTCATGATGTGGGTTGGAGGTGGTCTAGAGCATGGCCATGGTCCCTGGCTGGAGACAATTCTAGTCCTATTGAGTCGATTACCCTGTTATTGGGCCTACTGGGCTTCCAAGATGTTACCTGTTCTGCCTTTTATACAAAGAGTATGCCATTGTATTATGCTTGTCTTGTGTGCATGCTTTTATTGTTTTATACACTTTTATTTTGGTTTTATGTGGAATGTATTTTGTATTTTATCTGGTCAGTGACTGAAATAAAGAGTGAATACCTTGTCAGCCTTAAGAAAACATTAGACAAGTTCATGGAGCACAAGGGTATCAATGGCTCTCATTATGGATGTCTAAGGACAACCTCCGGGTTGGAGAGAGCGGCAGGATATCTCTCAATGCCATTTGCAGGGAATCGTAAGCAGGTGAAGACATCTGCTTGGGAATACCCTGAAACAAATGGTGAGCCACTGTGCGAGACAGAATGGGCCTGTTCCAACAAGGCTCTTCTTAGTTCTTATGTCTTAAATGAGAAGAAATTAACAGTATGGATTGACAGGCTACCAGCCAGTGCTATCCAAAAATTAATTAGCTTAGAAAATTAGCCCAGCTAGTTCTGTGGTTTGGTATGGGAAGGAGCATTGTTTACTTTCTAATCCAGTCTCATAAACCATCCATCCAAGGTGTGTAGGTTTAGTCTTTTTTTTTTAAAGCTTAGTTCATATTGGGCATTACAGCTGATAAGATATTGGGAAATGATTTATATTTTCAGTGTATTAGGCCTGCAGCATACATTTTAGTCTTTATCAATATTCATCAGTACAAAAGCAAGGCAGATCAGTTGGTGACACTGTTATACTTTCTGACATTTTTAAAATGCACTGCCAATAAAGTTACTCGACTATCCGATTACCATAAAAACTACCATAATGTGTTTTTCATAGTGCTTTTCTTTGCAAAGGAAAAAAAGGCACTGTACTGCTGATAATCCAAAGGAAGTAGATTTTGTAAAAAATAAATACAGTGTCTTGTTTGTTAAACATAAGAATATAAACATAAGAAGAGCCATGCTGGATCAGGCCAGAGGCCCATCTAGTCCAGCTTCCTGTATCTCACAGTGGCCCCACCAAATCCCTCTGGGAGCACATGAGACTAGATAGCTGTCTCCTGATACCACTCCCCTACATCTGGCTCCTGTAGTACCCTGGTATTAAGGCTGGAGATTACACATCTCCATCATGGTTTGTAACCTGTGATGGACTTTTCATCCAGGAATCTGTCCAATCCCCTTTTGAAGGCATCCAGGCCAGATGCCATCACCAGATCCTGTCGCAGGGAGTTCCACAGACTACCCTGGATGCTGGAGTGTGATTTAGGACCAGACAACTCAAATCCAGATGCCAAGGTAACCTATAAAGGAAAGGTCCAATGCCTTCTTCATCTTGTCAATGTTGACCTTACTTGGGCTATATTTCATAAGATGTGTTCCTATGTAATAGGGAATTGCCAGGGGGTAAAAGAAAAATAGAGAGCATGTAAGTGGTCTTCTGATGCTTTTGAAAGAGTTCAACATAAGCCCTATTTGGGCAAGCAAACTAGTTTACCCAGGATTCTATCATGTTGTTCTCCCTATGACACCAAGAATGAGACACAGTTCTGCAGACATTTGCAACAGACACAATGTCTCATTTATTGATTTATTTAATGTATTCAAGACAATTTTCTCCAATTTTCTCCTTGAAAAGGACCCAAGGTGGCTTTCATCCTTGAAAGACAATATTTAAAGTTGAGAACAACAAGTATAACCACAGTGGTTAATGTCATTAAAAGACAACCATTAAAGCTAAGAACAATGAGTAAAGAGGCACCTTGCATCATGAAAGTGCCATTCTGAGGAATGGAAAACACAGAGAAGGAAAACACATGTAGTCCACTCAATATATCCAGTGTCTCCAGCAAATACTTGCCTTTGCAAAATGGCAGTATTTATTTATTTATTCATTCATTCATTCATTCATTCATTCATTCATTTGTTTGTTTGTTTGTTTGTTTATTATTCGGAACACTTTTGTACTGCTCCTTTTTCCACAATGGAACTCAGGGTGATTTCCAGATTAAAAACAGTTAAAACAGCAAAACAGCAGACAACAACACATAAATAAAATGGCAGAATAACAAGAGAGGGCGAACCCGGGGGCAGCAGATTAAAAAAAATTAAACAGTTAATTAACAATTAACAATTAAATTTATTTATTTTTGTACTTGTTAACTACCTGACTTCCCACAGGAACTCTGGGTGGTATACAACAAATTACAAAAACAACTTGCCCAAAACACAACCCCATAATAAACAAAATAAATAAAATTGTAAGAACAATAATAACAACAATAAAACAACAAAAGAAAATCTGGCAAGGAAAGGGCAGGGCCAACAGAACAAGCAACAAGCACACAACTGTACACTCAGTGATCACCAAAGCTTTCCATAAAGAGCCAGGTCTTTACAGCTCTCCAGAAGGCCAGCGGAGACTCTGCCAGCCTGATCTCCAATGGCAGTTTATGCCAAAGTGCCAGGGCAGCCACTGAGAAGGCCCGATTGCAGGTAGAAACTCTTTGGTCCTCCCTCAGAGTGGCCACCTGGAGCAAGAAGGGAAGGGAAGCTTTGGTTGGAAGCTAGCCTCTGGGAGATCCGCTCTACCAAATAATCAGTTCCCAATCCATGGAGGGTTTTATAAACCAAGACCTGTACCTTGAACATTATCTGGGAGGCAATGGGTAGTGAATGCAGGCAAGCCAGGATGGGGTTGATGAGGTCAAACCTGCCCGCACCAACCACCAGCCTGGCCGCTGCATTCTGCACCCGCTCAGTTGCCAAACAAGGGTCAAGGGTAACCCCATGTAAAGAGTGTCAGAGTAGTCTATCCTTGAGATCACCAGCATCTGCACAACTGTCCTAAGGGAATCCATATCTAGGTACAGGCAAATCTGGGCAATAAGTCTGAGCTGGAAGAAGGCCACCCTAGAAACAGCTGCCACCTAGGCTTCCAGGGACAAAGCTGAATCCAGGACAACACCCAGACTCCTAACTCTGTCCGCCAGCTGGAGGGTCAAATCCTCCCAAACCAGGGAAAGGGCCACTGTGTCCATCCAGGAATCCCCCGAGGAACAGAACCTTGCTTTTCCCAGGGTTGAGTTTGAGCCTGTTAGCCCTGGTCCATTCCATGACCACTGCCAGGCAGCAGTCAAAGATCTATACAGCCTCCATTGCAGAGGTGGAAAAGGAGAGATAGAACTGCATGTCTTCAGCGTACTGATGATAGCAGACTCCATAACGCCTAATGACCTCAGCCAGTGGCCTCATGTAAATGTTAAAGACCTACATGGAGATCTCCGACCTCTGGGGCACCCCACAAGAGAGTGTTGATGGGGCTGACAAATCCCCCCCCCCGCCTCTCTGGGCATGGCTGTCGAGGAAGGACTGGAGCCAGCACAGAGCATGACCCCCAATACCCACCTCAGACAACCTGCCCAGGAGGATACCATGGTTGACAGTATCAAAGGCTGTGACAAATCAAGAAGGACAACAGGCTAGAGCAACCCCTGTCAGCCCCCCCACCCCACCCAAGGCAGTCATCTTGCAATGCGACCAGGGCTGTCTCACTCCCATGCCGCGGCCTGAACCCGGACTGCAATGGATCCAGGACATGAGCTTCATCCAGAAATGACTGGAGCCTAACTGCAGCAATCTACTCAATCACCTTGCACATGAAGGGAACATTCGCTACTGGACAGATTATCCGGAGCCAAGACGGGTCTTTTAAGAATGGGCCAGATCATGGTCTCCTTCAGGTGAACAGGAAGAATTCCATCCCTGCAGGAGGCAGACACGATCACAGCCACCCATTCTGGCGGTCTTAATCTGTCTTGGTGTGTCCACCCAGAATAGCAAGCCTCTTGGGGTTTTGGGCAGGCCCACAAGCCTCTCCTCCCTCTACAGACCTGCCCCAGGTCTGCACCTTCAGTAGACAGAACAATCCTTCAAACCTTACTGTGATCCTTCAAGAAGGCTGACTGTTAAAAGACCCCAGGAAAATGCTGAATCCTGAAGAAAAACAAGCAGTGCAGAACTAAAATGTCTCAAGACATTTCTCTATGAAATATAAAGTGATTCCCACCATCACCCCTTTATTCTCCAAGATAGGAAGCTCCTCGGCAGAATTATTTTCAAAAGTCCCTCTCCCTCATCTTTTGTATTGGTGCCTGCTTCTCTGTCTCTACCACTACTGTAAAGACCAGCAGGATAAGAAGTCATTGGCAGCAAAAGCTCCCTCAGCACCTCCTGGGGTGGGAAGAGGGAAAAGGCCCAGTATTTCCCACATCATTCAGCAGGAAAGGAAAGGGAGGAAGATGGCAGTGGTGGTGCCATATTTTGTGTCACCTGCCTGACTGCACAGTATCTTGGTCTCTGCTGCCATCTCCTTTCATATTCAGTTTAAAGCCAGGCTGGAAAAGATTCTTGAGACAGGTGGTGCTGGAAGAGTGGCTTGGGAAATTGCCTGGACTAACAGTTTTCCAATGCACCCTTTCTCAAGGTCCCCTCTGATTCTGGCATGAAACCATCTGGAGAAGGCACTGTCAGCTTCTGAAGGCAGCAAGGGTGTTGGTACCAGCTGCCACCTTCTCTATCTTTTGTCGCTGCTGATGCTGAGGTCACTTTCTATTTCATGAAGGAGGAGGCAGTGGTTCCTCCCTCAAAAGGTGAACTTCTACTCTTTAAAACAGCAGCTGCTTTCCAGAATGAAGTTAGCTCTGCCAATATTGGATGTGGAGTAGCAACCTAGACATCAACATCAAGAAACCTAGATGGTGCTCCTCCATCTGCAGCAGCCAATAGAGATGGGCACAAAATGGAAAAATTGTGTTCTGTTTCAGTTCTGTTCATGGCCCATCTCCCTCCGTTTCTGTTTTTCAGACTGATTTTTTTTTAAAAAAATATCATTCCGTTTTTCTTTTTTCGGAAACGGTGCCGCGCCGGATGACAGCACCCTGTCATCCCGCGTGGTGAAGATCCCTCTCGCCGCCCTCCGCCTCCATGCATGGCAGCCTCACGGGCTGTAATTTCCGGGGTGGAGACTGGAACGGAGCCCCCTTCCTTCAGGCTCCGTGGTGAAGGAGGGCGGCGAGGGGTGTGTGTGTGCGTGCATGCGGGGGCTCCGATCCGGCCTCCGCACATGGAAACCGGATCGGATCCCCCTTCCTTTCCTCTTCCACCAGGGAGGCTGATAGCCTGGTGGGCTGTCATCCTCCGTGGGGAAGGAGAGCGGCAAGGTGTGTGTGCATGCGTGCGTGCGGGGGCTCCGATCCGGCCTCTGCACATGGAAACCGGATCGGACCCCCCTTCCTTTCCTCTTCCACCAGGGAGGCTGACAGCCCACCGGGCTGTCAGCCTCCGTGGTGGAGGAGGGCGGTGAGGGGTGTGTGTGTGCATGCATGCGGGGGCTCCAATCCGGCCTCCGCATGCAGAGACCGGATTGGATCCCCCTTCCTTCCTTCCCCCACCAGGAAGGATGACAGCCCACCCGGCTGTCAGCCTCCGTGGTGAAGGAGGGTGGCGAGGGTTGTGTGTGTGTGTGTGCATGGTGGAGGAGGGCGGCGAGAGGTGTGTGTGCGGGCCAGGGTGCTCCCATCCTGTCTCCTCGCACAGAGACCGGATGGCAGCCCCTTCTTGACTCCACTCCTGAAGCCGGAAGCCGGAAGACTGGACCAGGAAGGCCAGGAGCAGCACCGGCAGGCCGGCAGGTAGGAGGACTTATCGGGCGGCCAGGCGAGTAACGGAAACGAACAGAACGAAGAAAATTTTCTTGGTTCTGTTCGGTTCGAGCCTGGCCCGTCCAAATTGTCCTTCTTTGTTCCGTTACGTAACGGAACGACTAACGACTAACGGAAACGGAAAATTTGTCATTTCGTGCCCATCTCTAGCAGCTAACTCATAGGATTCAGCATTTTCCTGGGGTCTTTAAATGCATTCATATACTCCCAGCTACATTCCAAGGAACAGAGGGCCAGCTGTATAGCTATCATCATCACTCAAGCACAGTTCTCTGTATCACACTGGAAGAGAGTACGCCAGAATTATCTCTCTGATGTGCCCATCTAGCCTTTGTGCCACCATTCATAGGGATTTTGATGGCTGTATATTAGCTTCTTCTCAGCTCTGGATTTGTGGGACATCCAATATTATTCTTCCTTGTAGGTACCGAAAAGGTTTTATTTCATTGCATTTTTTTTCTGAATCCCTCTTGCCATTATCAATGCTGTTGTTACCATGTGCAACCCTTTTTCTGTTGCAAAAGACATGAATATTTGAAAAGAGGAATAAGACCGATGCTGCTCTACAACTGAAGTTGAGGCCCATGGCAGAGAAAAGGTTAGAAAATTTATCCTCGAAGAACATCAGTGAAATGCCCCACTAAGTCTGTTCGCCCACAAGCAGAGTGGAAAATTTCGAGTATATATATCATATATATTATATACGTTATATAAGTTTTAATATATATATTAAAAATATGAAAAACTAAGTTTATGCAGCGTTGAAAGATGTGTATTTTAGGCATTCCCTAGGAACAAAGGTTGTACAAAATACTTTTTTAAAATTTCTATACAGCAGAGGGAAGGAAGTGCAATCTAAGATAAAAAAAAAGGATGGGATGAGATGAGAATACAAGAGGGATTCAGAAAAAAATGCAATGAAATAAAACCTTTTCGGTACCTACAAGGAAGAATAATATTGGATGTCCCACAAATCCAGAGCTGAGAAGAAGCTAATATACAGCCATCAAAATCCCTATGAATTGTGGCACACAGGCTAGATGGGCACATCAGAGAGGTAATTCTGGCGTACTCTCTTCCAATGTGATACAGAGAACTGTGCTTGAGTGATGATGATAGCTATACAGCTGGCCCTCTGTTCCTTGGAATGTAGCTGGGAGTATATGAATGCATTTAAATTACAGCGGGACTCAAATTCTCAGCCCTTGCCAAGGCATGGAATCTGTCATGAAAAGAGGCCCTTGGAGAACGCGAGACATCCCTTGACTGTCGAAAGATCTGGATTAAAGCAGCCCATTCATCCCCAGGAAATTGAATGCTTTTGGTAGCCCAAGTGTGATTACTTGTTCTGTTTCAATTTTTTGGCCTGGAAAGGATGGAGAATTTAAGACACCATAGTTACTCTTCTTGAGGGCTTCCAGCTCACCTGCAGCCTGTTTCCAGCGATATCAGAGCTAAAACCCCAAGACTAAGGGTGGTTCCTTGTGATGCCACTTGACAGGCTCTTGCCGTGTCAGAGAAGTAGTGCAGACTTGGCTGCATTTACATAACCCCTAAAATCCACTGCAAAATGCTCGCAGATGCGGAGCATAAAATTGTTTTCCCACCAGCAGCAGACCTTAAAAAAATAAAGTAAGGCCACGCCCACTTAAGCACGCCCCAGCGCATTTTGCAAGTACCTGGTCTGGAGGAGGTAAAATCCTTGTTGCTGTTTCAAAGCATTGCATGCCTGGCCCTCCTCTGCTTTTTGTTTGTTTTTGTTGTGTCCCCCCCTTTAACAGACAGGTATCCTAATGGGCTGGAACAATTAGCTGCTGCCAATGGCAGGCAGAGGTGAGCCTGCATTTTTCTCTCTCTCCCCTCACCGCAGACAGAAGTAATAGAGTGCGGGAGGTGGGAACACAGGAAGCAGAACAAAAACCACGTTGGGGGGAATCTGCATTTAAATTGCCAGCAGATTTTAGGGGTCACGTAAAAGCAGCCAAAGATCGGATCTAGTGCCGGAGCACTTTCGGAACCACTCACTTGTAGAAATGGACATGAAGGCAATCCAGATATATACAGTAGGTCCATGACGCAGGTAAGCACAGCTAAGCAGTGGACATGGCATATTACGTCCCTTACAAGAGATGAAATGTTTAAGCAGCTGGCCAGGTAGAGATGAGTGCCCAGTACAGATGTAAATCTCACCACCTCTTGGTCTAAGAGGGAAACTGGGCAAGGCGTGGGCGGGTCTCCCCCCCCCATCTGCAACAACCTTTCTCTACGTAAGTCCCACCCACCACCTACTGCCATGCAGAAATCTCATAGGAATTTTTATTTGTTTATTTTTCAAATATTATGTTATTTTTTATTTTTGGAAGCCATGACAAACTGTACAGAATTATCAGAATTCACATACAGAATGGCCTCTGTCCTGCACAAGATTCGCCTGGAAAAGGCACAAGAAACATCAAATTGTGCATGGACCTGTCCAGATATGCTAGCAATAGATAGATAGATAGATAGATAGATAGATAGATAGATAGATAGATAGATAGATAGATAGATAGATAGATACAGTGATACAGCAATACAGTAGATAGATAGATAGATAGATAGATAGATAGATAGATAGATAGATAGATAGATAGATAGATAGATAGATAGATAGATACAGCAATACAGTAGATGATAGATAGATAGATAGATAGATAGATAGATAGATAGATAGATAGATAGATAGATAGATAGATAGATAGATAGATAGATAGATAGAACTTTACATTTTTACAAAATGAAACTCACTTTGTTTTGGCCGAGTTCTCCAATCCCCTTGGCTCATTCTGAATCCTGACTCCGTCTTCTGAACCATCAACTGGCTACCCCTCACAGTTTGGCACTATCTGCACATCTGATGAGCTTCCCCCCAGTACTTCTGGCCCAAGTCATTTACTGAGGTGCTGAACTATCACACAGCCCAAGGCAGAACACTTGTCCCATCTATCAGGACGACAAGGCACCATTGGTGCACTCACTTTTGGTATGGCCTGTGAGCCATCTACAAACCCACCTAACTGTGGCATCAGTGAGCTCACATTTTATGAGGGGGCCTGCAAGAGTATCCTGAGGAGCCTTCCCAAATCAAGATTCTCTACATCCACAGCATTCTTTTCACCTACTAAGCTTATGTTCATATACTATGCAAAACCCATGCTGCCTTGTAATTTTATTTTATCATATTTTATTTTATAAAGCAATGCAAAATAGGAGATACAAATACAAAACACATATTAAAAAGATTAAAATAAAACTAAGGAACAGCACTCCCCTCCATCAATGGGACCTCTAAAACAATATTGTCCCTTGTTAATCTCTCTCCCATGCTGCATTTTAGAAAATGCAATATTTGTTTATTTTGAAGATGGGTATGGCATTTGCTAGCCTCTGTCTTTAAAGACCAAATCTGTTCTCCAAGAATTTTCGACTCTTACAGACTGGGGTTCAAAGAGTACCCCCTCTCTCTCTCTCTCTCTCTCTCTCTCTCTCTCTCTCTCTCTCTCTCTCTCTCTCTCTCTCTCTCTCTCCCCCACAACAGTTCTTTATCCCTTCCATGTAGACCTTGTCCTTCCTTTTGCTTCAAGCATAGCTGACTTTTGTGGTTCAGTGGTTAAATGGCTGTACTGCAGCTAAAACTGTGCTCACGATCGGGGTTCAATCCCAGGTAGCAGCCTCATGGTTGACTCAGCCTTCCATCCTCCTAAGGTTGGTAAAATGAATACCCAGCTTGCTGGGGGGGGGGTAATGTGTAGTCTGCATTACTGTAATTAAAACTGTAAACCGCCCAGAGACTACTTGAAGTGGTATAGGGTGCTATATAAGCAGAGCACTTTGCTTTGCTTTTGCTTTCTCTGCCATTCTTGGCCAATCCTTTTCACTCTTCCTTAATTATTTGCCCCTTCTTCTGCTTCTTTTGAGACTTAGCTTATCAGAAAATTTGTTCTGAAACTTTGGCTGGTTGCTTTAGGCACCTTCCACTTTCCCTCCTCAAAGGAAAGGTGCCTTCCATTGTCTCACTCTTAAAGAACACCCATCCACCATTGTCCATCCCTTCTTTTTGAGTATTTCTGACCAATTATTTCCTTGAAGCTCATTCAAATCAATATCTGTCAAGTCCACTGTGTTCATTACAGCACTCCCTTTTCTCGAGGTAACAAATCTCAAGAGGGTATCGTCATGTCCATCCGGACTTCACACTGTTTTCACTTTGTTTACCAGTTCTTTTCTTTTCTTTTTTAGTTAGAATCAGAACTAGTACAACTGGTCTTCATTCCAAAATGAAAACAAAATGAAACATAGTAAGTCAATCAAGGGGCAAGCATTTGATAGATTCATCTACTTGGTGATCAGTCCTAGGTTGGCAGATAGCTAGAAGAGCAACACAATCTATGTATTAATTTGATCCAACTTAATTTATACCCTCCTGTTCATCCAGACCAGGAACCAGGGCACTTCACAACAGGATTTTAAAAAGGAGATAAAAGCAGCTACAGACAAAAACGTACAAAACAGTATCACTATAAAATGTAATTAAAATAATTATTGTATTAAAATATTTGATCCAGTGCCCAGCCCAATTATTTCGACATATTTAATCCTTGGCATTCTTCCAAGCGGCTAGTCGTGTGCTAGATCAGTTACATGACAAGGCTCATGGCCACAGGAGAACATCTCCTTGTTAGATCACCAAGACAACTTTTCCAAAACTGAACAGAATACTGGCCCATTAAAAATGTCTCCTTTTTGATCAGAGACATGGCTATAATAGGGAGCCCATAAGAAGTTTTGTTTGGAAAAAGGCATTGAACAGCCGTGAAGCAAACACAGAACAGAGAGAAAACAGCAGTCAGAAAAAACATTGATTAGTAGCAGCAAGATAGCTGTACTATCTTTTAAATGCTTTTTATCTAATAGTGATGATAGCAGTAAGAAGCCAGGTAAGTAAAACAAATCCTTAAATCTTCTTAGTGGGGAACTTTTCCTTTCTGAGTGAGTGGCCCCATGAATGAGCTGAAACAGGGCAGGCCCAATATATTTTACAAAGGTGGGGAAAAAAAGATGGTGGCCCCTTCCCATCTGATGTGAAAACAACATCTGGACTGCACATTACTTACTTCAGTGCCTCAATGGGTAATGCTCCTGCATTATACATGAGGCAGCAGTGTAGGGATGGAGGGGGGGAGAGGCACTTACTTCAATGGAGGAGATAATTGGGAGAAATGGGGCAGCTGTCACCCAACATCTGCGGCCATGCTAATTTTGAGGTCTAGTCCATTCAGACATCCTTTGTCCAGAATCAAAGGTCCCTGGGAAGAAACAAACCACTGAATGAATAATATGGAGTTGATTGAATGCAGTGGTGTCAAACAAGTGCGATACAGAAACACCATTCAGGGAAATGGAAGTTTATATATGGCCCTTGGGTTGCATTGTTTCTATAGTACAATAGACATTTGTTGTTTATTTATTATTTATTTATTTATTATTGCACTTATATCCCGCCCATCTTCCAGATCGGAACTCTGGGCGACTTACAAAAAAACCAATGAAGTAAAAACCAGCAGCAGATTACAATAAGAGGAGGGGAGGCAGTACCATCTAACGGGAATGACGCAGGCGGCATTAAAAAAAAAGTACAGACTTAAGTAGAAAGGCCACCAAAAGCCTCCTTAAAGAGGTGAGTTTTCAAAGCCTTTTTAAAGGCAGGCAGGGACTCTGCAAGGCGCAGCTCACTGGGGAGATGGTTCCACAGCATGGGGCCCACCACAGAGAAGGCACGGTCATGCGTACATGAATTTCCACTCCTCTCTGGGTGTGGCAATCCTCAGTGAGCATGCCTGCGCCATTCTTGTGGGCCTGGTCCCAGTTGATCTCTGGGAGATACGCTCCGACAGGTACTCTGGTCCCAAGCCGTGGAGAGCTTTGAAAGTCAAAACCAGGACCTTGAACCTTATCCGGAAGACCATGGGGAGCCAATGCAGGCGGGCCAGAACTGGGGTGATGTGCTCGAATCTACGGGCACCCACCACCAGCCTGGCCACTGCATTCTGCACCCGTTGTAGCCTCCGGACAAGGGACAAGGGCAACCCCACGTAGAGGGCATTGCAATAGTCGATCCTCAAAATCACGAGGACCTGCAGGACTGTCCTCAGGGAAGCCTCATCGAGGTACGGTCGGATCTGGGCGATCCTGCGGAGATGGAAGAAAGCGGCCCTGGAGGCAGCCATCATCTGGGCTTCCAGGGAGAGGGCCGAGTCTATGACCACACCCAGATTCCTGGCCCTGCCCATAGGCTGGAGGGAAACTCCCCCCAGTCTAGGGAGGGTGTCAAGCCCCGCACACAGAATAAACAGCAAGCCAAGTTCAGTTGTTTGCCAGGAATTTTAGTTGTAATCCAGATAATGAACAAAGTACAGTCCGACTCAAAGCCAAAATACCTTACAGAGCCAAATGCCAAGTTCAAGGGTACAGAGAAACGTCGTAGTCAGAAAGCCGGTCCAAGGTCAGGAAACAGAGAACGCTGTATTCAGAAAGCCGGTCCAAGTCTGGATACACACAGGAACGTGGTGACAAGGTAAGTGACGCGTTGCTCCCACAGAGGTTTCAGGGTAAACTTGCTAGCTTTATCCTAAACCAGGGAACACACCCATATATCTGGCAAGGCTCCTGCTAGAACTCAGGGCTTTCAGATCTAATTCTACGCCTATCATTAAAGATCCTTTCCCTGGCTCTCCTGTTAGTTCTTCTTTGCAGGATCCTGTTCCTAGCCCTCATAGGAGGAGGAGATGTGCCCTCAGCTGCGTCCTCAGACTCAGCTGCCTGCTGAGTTGAACTACAAGGCTCCTCCTGCTGTTCTTCAGCATTTAACCCTTCACATTCAGGTTCTATGACAGGCAGGGTCCTGGCAGAGGGGGCCATTGTACCCGGATGAGGACACCCAAAAGAACAGAACCTCAGTCTTCTCTGGGTTCAGCTTGAGCCACTTAGTCCTGGTCCATTCCAGAACCACCTCCAGGCACAGGTTGAGGGAGCGTACTGCCTCCTCTGCAGAAGACGAAAAGGAGAGATAGAGCTGCGTATCATCAGCGTACGGATGACAGCAGACTCCAAATCTCCTAATGACCTCCGCCAGTGGCCTCATATAAACGTTGAACAGCATGGGTGAGATTGCTGACCCCTGGGGCACCCCACAAGGGAGAAACCAAGGAGCCGACAAATCATCACCCAGCTGAACCCGCTGAGACCAGCCGCCAAGGAAGGAACAGAGCCAGGACAAAGCCAGGCTCCCAATTCCCGCCTCGGTGAGCCGGACCAGCAGGTTACCGTGGTTGATGGTGTCAAAGGCAGCTGACAGATCAAGGAGAACCAACAGGGAGGAGCACCCCCTGTCGGCCTCCCTGAGGAGGTCATCCTACAGAGCGATCAGGTGTTGTGTCATTTCAGTTGTGACTGACCCTTTGTGACCCCATGTCCATGGGGTTTTCTTGGCAGAAATACTGGAGTGGCTTGCCAGTTCCTACTCCAGGCACCTACAGCACTTGGTATTCCCTAGTGGTCTCCCATCCAAGTACTAGCCAGGGCTGACCCTCCTTAGCTTCTGAGATCATTAAGACAGGGTAAAGGTCTTTCACACAGTAGTACACTCCCCGCTCTGATAAGGAAGGGAAGGCAAAAGTGAACAACAGTGAATTGTACAGGTTTTGTTTCAGAAGCAGATGCTGCCAAAAGGGTTGCCACGAGAAAATGCCTCCCTTTGTCCAGCACAAAGAATAAGGGTCCAATTCACAGGAAGTGATGATAAATTGTCTTATTGCTGAGATAAACTAACTGCAAAAGTGTGAACTTGAGGGGGGACATTCACAGTACCTGGCACATCATATGCTTAGGCAATCAGCTCTCTCTCTCTCTCTCTCTCTCTCTCTCTCTTACCACAAGCATATACTGTATTTGTTATGACTAAACCATTGTAGATGCCATTATTAATGTCTTATGAAGCTCAAGCAGCGTTTTTTTTGGGGGGGATGATGAAATTTTGTTCACAGGGGAGACGGTTGTTGTACACGGTTGGTTTAGACACCATTGTCCAAGACAGTTCGAAAGTCCTCTGTTTAAGGAACTCAAGAGACGTATCAATTTAGTCGTTTATAGAAAAATATCACTGACAGAACAGTACACCTTGTTTTTCCACATATTGTATCAAATGAGTCATAGAGTCTGGTTTGGTGTTTGACCTGGTGAATAACAAACACTAGTTCTGTAGCCAAGATGTTCACAATCGTTATCAATTGTGGGGTGCCACAGGGGTCGGTCATCTCTCCAATGCTCTTCAACATTTATATGAGGCCACTGGGAGGGGTCATAAGGGGGTATGGAGCTTCGTGTCCCCAATATGTGGATGACACCCAGCTCTATATCTCATTTCCATCTTCTGAAGTGGATGCTGTTCTGTCCTTTGAGCGTTGCCTGGCGGCTGTCTCTGATTGGATGGGGGCTAATAGGCTGATGTTGAACCCAGGCAAGATGGAGATCCTGCGTGTAGGGCTCCCTGGTGTCTGCGGGTTGGGGAACTCCCTCACTTTTTTGGGGGTGACTCTCTCTGCAAAGGATGGGGTCCGCAGTTTGGGTGTCCTACTGGACCCGGCACTTACCATGGAAACCCAGGTCTGTTCCGCTCATTACCAGCTGCGGAGGTTTGTTCAGCTGCGGGACCTCCTTGACATCAGGGCGTTAACTATGCTGGTTCATGCACTTGTAATCTCGAGAATAGACTACTGTAGTGCTCTCTACATGGGGCTGCCCTTGAGGTTAATGCGGAGATTGCAGCTAGTGCAGAATACAGCTGCCAGACTTCTAACGGGGCAAAGAAGGCACCAACATATTACCCCTGTGCTGGCAGCCTTGCACTAGTTGCCAGTACACTACCGCATTGACTTCCAAGGTTTTGATGTTAATATGCAAAGCCCTAAACAGTTTGGGACCTCAGTATCTGACAGAGCGGCTCCTCCCAAAAACTGCCAGGATCACCCGTGCCAGCCAGGCAGGACACCTGGGAGTCCCAACCCCGAGGGAGACCCAGAAAGCTGTAACAAGGAGTAGGGCCTTCTCGGTGGTTGCTCCCCAGTTACGGAACCATCTACCCCATGAAATTCAGCTGGCACCCTCGCTTCAAACTTTTAAAAAACTATTGAAGACCTGGTTCTATAGAATGGCGTTCCCTGATTCTTCAAATATTTAGTAAGGCACTATTTTTAAAAGCATTTTTCTTCTCATCTCTCCTGCCCCCCCATTTTATCAAATCTCTTGCCATTTTTAGCTTCATTTTAGCTTCATTTCAGTTTTTTGTTGTTGGTGTATGTATATTTTATTTTATTATGTATCTTGAATTTTGGTTTTTAAAATGTATTCCTTTGTCTGTTATCATATGTTGTAAACCACCCAGAGTAGCCTTTGGTCTAGATGGGCGGTATAAAAGTCAAATAAATAAATAAATAAATAAATAAATAAATAAATAAATAAATAAATAAATAAATGATGGTCCTGTTCACAAGTAGGATCTTTGCTCTGTATGTGTCTACTGATGAATTGTTGTGACACATTGGGGATAGAGATGGGCACGACTTAGCGGTATTCCCGTTTCCCTTTCCGTTACTCGTATCCGCTACTTTATGGAAACGGTAACGGGAATTACTCCACCAGAATTCGAGCTCGAAGCGACGAACGAACAATTTGGTCTGATTTGTCGTGCTCGTTACTTGCATCGCGGCGATCGCGCAATGCCAAGCGGCACAGAAAAAAAGTTTTTAAAAGTTAAAAAAAACAAACCGATTCCCGGCCCTAAAAGTAGGCGAAAACTGTCTGAGGGCACCTACCAGGCCAGAAGGGTGTTTTAATGGGGGGGGGGGTTTCCCTGCCCCCCTCTCCTTGGCTATTGCTACTGCTGCGCTGCTGGTACCAGGCTGGGAGGGCGCATCCATTTGCCATGCAGTGCGGGGGATCCAAAATGGCGACCGCAATATTTTTTTTGAAATCGTTGCCCAAAACCCCACCAAAGCACCACAGAAACATGCGAAAATTAGCTATTTTAAATGCTTGAATTCTTACAGTAGCAGCAGTGGGTTTTTCTTGCAAAAAAAAAAAGTCTCCGTTGATTTTATTTTATTTTATTTTATTTTATTTTACACCTGCACATTTGCAATGATGGGCTCGCCCATGGGAGTGGACCATGCAAATTTTCCACCAATCGCATGGCCACTTGGCCAGGTTGACCACAGAGACTTCTGGGATGTGCCAATCGGGTATAAACAGCCCACTAATCGTAGCCCAAACCCGAAGCCTAAGCCTAAGCCTAACCCATACGCCAGTACACTGTCCTTCTAAGTGGGTCAGAGAGGCACCCAGAGGTGCACCCCAATACTCACCCTAACCTCACCCGTAACTAGCCTAACCCTAGCCCTTGTGCTAACCTGTCTTAACCCTAAGCCAGATCTACTTGCATTGCACTACATGCAAATACGTGAGACACAGCGGGTGCAAAGAGTCTGCCAGTCGTCACTTGTGGCTCTGGCTGACTCCTGCAGCTCCCTCCAGGAGCCCGCTACCCCCCCACCAGTACTAACGACAACGAAAAAACAAAAAAACAAACTGACTAATTTTTGCAAAATTTCACGAAAAACGGAAACGAGCTGAAACGGACTGCCTCCGACACACGACAACTCGAAAACGTCATTTTCCCTAGTCGTGCCCATCTCTAATTGGGGGACAAAAGGGGTGTTTTAATGGGGATATAACCTTTGTGTCAGCATGTGGCTCATGCATTTTTTTTTTATCCAGAGAAAGAGGAAGGCAGGCAGGCAGGCAGGCAGGCAGGCAAGAATTAAATGTCGGGCTTGGGCCATATGACCCTCAGGTATGAAGAGAGAGTGTGAGTGGAACTCCCTTGAATGTCCAAGGTATAAAACACACCTCTATGACCAGGGCAGCTCTTACAAACATTATGGGCCATTTCAAACCCTCAGGTATGAAGGGAGAGTATGGCTCTCCCTGGCATCAACAAGTGGACCAAGGCATGTCTTAGAAATTGATGGGCCTTTCAGACCCATAACATGTAGGCAGGCTAGCAGGTGTGGGAGGGAGGGAGGAGTTTTTGCTGGGAATAATGGAATAGGAGGAATAGGAGGACTCTGGTTCTATTTTGTTGGGGTTTTTTTAAGGGGGCCATGATTAAGAGGGACAGCCGGGTGCATTCATATTGTACCAGTTGAGCATTGGGGAACTCGTACTGGTTGGTGGTGGGAGAGAATAACCTCTCCAAAATCCCTCCCCTGGAACTCTACTCCTACATAAAACCCTCCCAAACAGAAGCTGTGCTGTTATGCCATCTCTCTAAGCCTGCACACGCACACGCCCGCCCGCCCGCCCGCCCGCGCGTGCACACACACACACACACACACACACACACACACACACACACACACACACACACACACACACACACACAGAGAGAGAGAGAGAGAGAGAGAGAGAGAGAGAGAGAGAGAGAGAGAGAGAGAGAGAGAGAGCAGGCTGGCTGGCTGTCAGGCAGGCAAGGTGTCAGGCTGGCTGGCTGCCTGGCAGGCAGGCTGGCTGGCTGTCAGGCAGGCAGGCAGGCAGGCAGATCTTAAACATTCAGGGACCATGATATAGCCAAGGCAAGTCTTAGAAAAAATGGGCCATTTGAGATCCTCATATCAAGAGATAATCTGGCTGGCAGGCAGGCAGAGTGGCAGGCAGGCCAGGATGCAGATCTTAAACCAGTAGTGGCCAAACTTCGGCCCTCCAGATGTTTTGGACCACAACTCCCAGAATTCCAAGTCTGTATTGCTGATGACAAAGGACTGTGGGAGTTGTGGTCCAAAACATCTGGAGGGCAAAAGTTTGGTCACCACTGTCCTAAACATTCAGATCAGATCCTGAGGAATCATCCCTATTGAGAGTATGCAGGCCTCGTTGAAGGGCATAGATGGGGGGGATGTGTGCCAGGCTGGCTTCAAGACCACTGTGGACCTTGGTGGACTCCTCAAAGGGCTTGTGGATATCCACCATTTGGCCAAGGGCGAGCCAATCAGTGGCACTGATGTCCAACTCCCCCCCCCGGCAAAATGGGTGTTGTGGATATCATGGCCATGAGCACGTTCTTCTGCTCCACCAAGCGTGGACTTCTACCTGCTGGGCATGTTTTGAGAATTGGGGAACTGGTACTGGTTGGTGGTGGTACTGGTTGGTGGTGTGCTCTGCCATCCCCATCTCATCCTGCTTCTCATGCAGCTGCCAGGCAGCTTTCATGCTGCATGAGAAGTGGCCTGCCAGCTGTCTGTACTTCTCAAAGAGTGCCCTTGTCTCCTTGGTCCCCTCAAATCAGGTCTTCCTCACCTGGCTCCCCAGTCCCAGGGCATTGTGCACAACCATGTGTAGCTTGTAGGTTATGCACATGATGCCCTTCCAACCTGCCTCATTCTGAGCAGCCAGCATGTTACAGCCTGCATCCGTAACTATGGAGCCACAATTCTTGTCCCCCTTGGGTGCCAAGCCCCACTCCCTCAACCCAGACAGAAGCTCCTCTGCAATGTTTCTGGCCATCGCTGAGTCATCCAGGCTCCATGTTTGCAGCAGAACCACCTGTAGCCTTTAGGTTGGCTGGGGGCCTATCCCTGTGGCCCCACCCATGATGCCCCAATGCCACTATGCATATCTTCCGGCTGCTGCCAGTAAGCTGTGAGGGACAAGTAAGCATGGTGGCTGCCAGCCTACAGATCGGATGTGAAGTCGACTATTCAACCTCTGGCCTGCATGAGCTGGCCATGGACCATCTCCCTGACTAAATCGTGCAGGGAGGGCATCACCCTACAGCTCAGAGTTCCCCTGGATGGAGGCTCATACCAGGGGGCCAGGTGTTTGAGGAGGTGCCAGAAGCCTGGGGACTCCACAAACGACAGAGGCAACCTGCTCAAGGCAACAATCTTGCCCACTACATGAGTGGTCACCTCCTATGCCTTGCTCCTGGCCCGCTGGCTCAGTCATGGTGCACCACTGAGGGGCAGCAAATCCTGCAAATTGGCCTGCCTTGTTCTTGCTCCCCCAGTGGTTTTGCCAGCAGGTCTTTTGCCTGCTTGAGCCTCCATCTGCCTGCCCTGTGCTTCCCTCTTCCTGCCAGCTTGTGGGCACTGCAGCAGCCTGGGGTGGTGCCTCTCCAGGTGATTCTTCAGGGCAGTTGAGGACAGGTGCCTAGGGTTGCTGCCCTGCACACAATTACCTTGCAGACCTTGCAAGTCGCCAACCTTGGGTCTTCCTCATTGCATGAAAAATGATCCCACAAGAAGCCTCGAAAGCTTGGCTGCCCCAAACTGCCACCCTGGGATGACTGGGAGTGTGTGTGTGTGTGCTGCTGACAATGGAGGAAGGAGCAGAAAGGATGGGCATGCTTTCCTCCTCCTCCTCCTCCTCCAGCTGCTGCTGCTGCTGCTCATCTCCTGAGTCCACTTCTGAGACCAACTCCCGGGACTCCTCTAAGATGCAGGGGAGTGGTATCAGGAGACATATATCTAGTCTTGTGCGCTCCGAGACGCATCTGATGGGGCCACTGGGAGATACAGGAAGTTGGACTAGATGGGCCGTTGGTCTGATCCAGCAGGGCTCTTCTTATGTTCTTATGTTCTAACAGGAGTAGTTCAGAACTTGGTCCACCAAGAGAATGTTGCTGCCTGACTTGCCCAGCCTCAGGCTCAGTGGCATGGCTTGTGGCACTGCTTGATGGGCCTTCCTTCACCACTCTCACTGGTGGCCCTTCTGCTGCTTCCTCCAGCAGAGAATAAACTTCTCCTAATTTTGATATGAGGTTTCTTCATTTTTTAAAACTCTCTCTTTGTGCAGTACAGTTAGGAACGTGGGAGTATGAAGATGGTGGGAACTGGTATAGGACAGGTGGGTGGTGGACTGGGAATAACAAAACAATGTGTGTGTGTGTGAAGGAATGTAGTTTCAAGGGGGTGGGAGGGGAAGATCTTTAAAATATTATAAAGAAAGCCTGCCCAAAATCCCTCCCCTAATAAAACCCTCCCAAAGAGAGGAATTCCAAACTTCATCAAACATGACAATGGTCTTGCCATATTTGTGTGGACATATCAATGTGAAGGCTGATCCTGCATTTACTATATTCTTCCAGAAATAGTGTTTCCTCAAGGGCATGATATTCCACTTCTAAACCCTGCCTTTTGGGCTGTATATAGAAAAAATCCATTTAAGGGACCGGATGTTGAGTCATGGCAACTGGACTTCTTTTCTTTTGAGATCAAAACGTTTTGTTACTCATCCAAGAAAAGAAGTCCAGTCGCCATGACTCAACGTCCGGATAACCTTCCCTGAATGACTAAGAATCTTCAAAGATACTTTCAAGAGACATACTTTGACCAGAGTAAATGGTATGAGTGAAATAAACACACACATATTCATACAACACTATCCATTCCATTTTAACTTTCTTTCTACATTGCACTTCACATCTGCAGTGTAATGCTGGACTTTACAACTTTGCAGGGAAAAAAAGCAATTAAGGCACTTCAAGATTGCCCATCAATGGATATGTGATATCCCTGAATATCTGCACATTTATAAGCATCTAAATAAGTACATGAGCTGTCTAGATGCCCTAAGTACATCCGATCTAGCTTGATTTGGGAAGCTAAACAGGGTTGCCCCTGGTTAGTACTTGGATGGGAGACCACCTGGAGTAGGAACTGGCAAGCCACTCCAGTATTCCTGCCAAGAAAACTCCATGGACGTAGAGTCACGAAGGGTCGGTCACGACTGTAGTGACACAACACAACACACACACACACACACACACACACACACACACACACACACACACACACACACACACACACAAGTACATAGCTGCCTAGATACCCTAAGCACATCCAATCTCGCCTGATTTCAGAAGCTAAACAGGGTCGGCCCAGATTAGTACTTGGATGGGAGACTACCAGGGAATACCAGGTGTTGTAGGCACCTGGAGTAGGAACTAGCAAGCCACTCCAGTATTCCTGCCAAAAAAAAAAAAAAACCAAAAACTCCATGGACATTGAGCCACAAAGGATAAGTCATGACTGTAATGACACAGCATAAATAAGTACATGCTTCTCTTTGTATGCTCAGTGCACTCAAGCCCATTTCTATGTCTTGAAGTTTTATTGATGACCCAGTTGGTTGCTAATATGTCTACAGTAAAGAAAGCTTAGAGTTTCAAGTCTAGAGTTTCAAGCTAGGCATGTCCCTTTAGGAGCCTGATTGGGTGTTATGATAATCAGGAGAGGCCTTCCTCTCAGTTCTATCACCTTTACGGGTACATTTGAGAGAAGGCCTTTTCTGTTGCTGCTCCCAGATTTTGGAACTCTCTCCCACAGGAGGCCAGGCTCGCTCCATCTCTGCTGTCTTTCTCCAAGGATACAAAGACCCTTCTCTTCAGGAAAGTGTTCCAGAAGTGACTGGCTTCTAGACATGGGCACGACTTGGTGAAATTCTCGTTTCCGTTTCCGTTTCTCGTTTCCGTTACGTAACGGAACGAAGAATGACAATTACTCTGCCAGAACTCGAACTTGAACCGACTAAAGAAAAATTGGGTCTGATTTGTCGTGGTCGTTCCTGGCATCGCAGCGATCGTGCGATGCCAAGCGGCACAGGAAAAAAGTTTTAAAAATTAAAAAAAAAAAAACCGATTCCCAGCCAAAAAAGCAGGCAAAAATATGCCTGCCTGAGGGCACCTACCAGAGGGTGGTTTCTGGGGGGGGGTCCCCGGCCTCCCCCCCTCCTCTCCTGGGCTGCGCAAAGTGCGCATCCTCGTCAAGTCGCCACGCCAACTCGCCAAGCGGCGCGGCACAGAAACAAAGTTTTAAAAATAAAAAAATCCCGATTCCCGGCCAAAAAAGCAGGCGAAAATATGCCTGCCTGAGTGAGGGCACCTACCAGAAGAGTGGTTTCTGGGGAGGGTCCCGGCCTCCCCCCCCTCTCCTCTCCTGGGCTGCGCATCCTCGTCATCTCGCCAAGTCGTGGTGCGGGCGGGGGATCCAAAATGGGGCGACCGCAATATTTATTTTGAAATCGCGTGGTCCAAAAACACACCAAAGCACCACAGAAACATGCGAAAATAGCTATTTTAAAACTGCCTGAATTTTTTCAGTAGCAGCAGTGGGTTTTTCTTGCAACAAAACATCTCCATTGATTTTATTTTATTTTATTTTTATTTTTATATTTTTACACCTGCGCAATGATGGGCTGGCCATGGGAGTGGACCATGCAAATTTTTGGAGCCATTCCACCAATTGCATGGGCACTTGGCCAGGTTTTGACCGAGACTTCTGGGATGTGCCAGTCGGGCATAAAAAGCCACTAACCCTAGCCCGAACCAGAACCCTAACCCTAACCCTAACCCACATGCCAGTACACTGTCCTTCTTAGCGGGTCAGAGAGGCACCCAGAGGTGCACCCCAGTAACTCACACTAACCTTACCCGTAACCCTAAGCTTAGCCCTTGCGCTAACCCCTAACCAGTAAGCCAGATGTGTACTCGCATTGCACTACAGCAAGTACACTTCCCTTCTTAGTGAGTCACAGCGGGCGCCCGTAGGGGTCCTCTCTCACTTCGTTCCCCAGCCCAAGTGCACCGCAGTCAGTGAGTCACAGAGGCACCCGAAAGAGAGGTGCCTCTGCCTGCTACTGCAACTGCAACTTAATGGTATGCATATCCAATTGGCTATGCATGCCATTTTGTAGCAGGCCAGAGGAGGCACCCACCCCAGACAGGTGCCTCCAGGAGCCCGCTTTCCCTTCATTGCGGGCCAGAGGAGGCACCCACCCCAGAGAGGTGCCTCCAGGAGCCCGCCCCCCAAAAACCAGGACTAACGACAGACGAAAAACCGACAAACGAAACGACAAATTTTTGAAAAATTTCGTGAAAAACGGAAACGAGCTGAAACGGGCCGGCTCTGACACACGACAACTTGAAACGTAATTTTTCCTGGTTGTGCCCATCTCTACTGGCTACCCAGGTGGGGCTTTCATTAAATGGATGGTTGTGCCTTACTGATTTGAATGTGTTTTTCATGTTGCTTTTGTTTACCATTTCATGGAGTGCTCTTTGTTTGGTCATTCGTACTATTTGTATATGTACTACTCTTAGCTTTATATATTATCTTTCAATGATGTGACCTGCCTTGAGTTCTTTTGAAGGAGAAAGGCAGGGTAAAAAAAATACCGGTAAATAATGCTTTGCTATTATTATTATGCTACTATTTCTGGACAGGGAAAGAGGTGCTTGCAAATTTTCTATTTCATGGTCCACCATGCCTTATTTCTAATTCGGAGCAAAGTTGTCCAAATTAACTTGTAAATGACCAGCAGCCTTGCTCTTTGAATTGGCTAAGTTTGCTGTGAATTGTGCAAAGTGGAAACAGCCACTGCTGATCGCCTTTTAAGTGTGGTAAGCCAGTTTTAACACCAGATGAAGCAGATGGGACCCTAATGAATTGGTAGTGAGTTATTTTATAAAGAACAGGATTTGGTTTCAGATGTCCAAAATTATTTGTGTCTGAATAGTTGACCCAAAGATGAAAAGGTTAGCGTTGATTTCAGATTCCTGGACGAGACCTTCAAACTCTGCCTCCTCCTCCCGTTTCTTTGTGGGAAAATTTCTTCCAGGAGGGAAAATAATAATAATCAGTGCCTGTGATGAAAATGCAACTGACAGCATCTCAACAACCCAGAAAGCAATTCTGTATCTCAAAGAAGCAGGCTAAAGAAAGCAAATGTGAACTCGCTTCATATTAGGAAAGAAATACCTCTGCATTCTGCTTTTCATAGATTTTATAAACGTCTGATTGAAAGATCCTTTGACTTACAATGTGCATTCTTTTGATTTTCTTTTTTCCTCCTCGCCAAAATCAAATTTTAATGAACAGCTTGATCCCTCTGTGTCTACTCCAGTCCAGTATAAAGGAGTAAGCACAGCATTGTTGTAATTGCACTTTTCCCTGAAGGTGCCTGCTTGTTCTCTTTTGTGAGGGCATACTCAGTGGCCTGATCCAAATGAATGAATGAATGAAAGAAAGAAAGAAAATCATTTTAATAGCTGTGAAATATTGTATGATCCCAAGCCTTTGAACTCTTCCTTTTGTTATTGTGAAATGACACATTCAAAAATCACTTGCTGCATAGTGTAAGATGCCTGGATAGGTTTTGACTGAAAAGAGAATGTGTTAGTGCACATAACACGAAGGCACCACAATGCACACCACTCTTTGCAGCAATGATTCCCAACCTTGGGTAACCTAGGTGTTCTTGGACTGCAGTTCCCAGAAGCCTTCACTACTAGCTGTGGTGTCAGAGATTTCTGGGAGTTTTTGTTTAAGGATACCTGGATTGCACAAGATTAGGAGCCACTGATTGGCAAGAAATAAAGCTACAACTGTATTGGTCATAGGAGCAATACCCCAAGGCAGCACTGGCAATACGTTCAGACCCAAACACCAGCCCAATGCCTCCATCAAGTCTTGTGGCCACTGTCTGGGACTCAATGACAAGACAATGGAGTCCTCCTGGGTATACACCAATTTGTGGATCCTTTCCACCAAGAGCCAAGACTGCACCTATGGACCCCAAGCTAGGCCTAACTGTGCCTTTGACCCTAGTCCCCTTATGCACCTGGGTCTGCTCTAGTCTCCCATGCCTTGGGTCCACTCCAGCACTCTAAATTGCCCACTCCTGAGCTGTGAGTAGGGATGGACACAAAATGGAAAAACTGTGCTTCATTTTAAATCTATTTTGTCCACACACGGCCTGCATTTTGTTTGTATCATAAGTAACAATTTTTTAAAAAAAAATTATGAAACAAACCAAAATGAAATGAATCCTCCACAGTACCAGTGATTTAGCTGGTGCAGTGGGGGATTCAAAAGCCTCCTCCCCACCGCCTCTCAGCTGATTTTGACAGCTCAATTCCAGCTGGGAGGTGGGGGGATAGAAGGAAAGGAGTAGCCAGAGAGAAGTAAGTTCCCTGCCTGACTGCTCCATACTCACCTGCCACCCCCTCCTCCCGGGGGGAGTGGTGGACAGGGAGTGCTCTGGGTAGTGGGGGAAGCCCCCACTGCCCACAGCCCTCCCTGTTCAGAAAACTGCTCTAGGAGGAGGGGGGAGCATGGAAAAAGGAAGGAGGCAGAGGTAAATTCAAACAGAGCTTCAATTTACTGCTGTTTCATTTCTTCCTTCTTCCTTGCGATCCCGACCTACCAATTGGAGCTTTTTTGACAGGTCAGGTTTTCCTGTCAAAAAATCCCAGCTGGGAGGTCGGGGGAAGGGCAAAAGGCTGAACAGAGCAGGGTTTTTTCACTTGCTGCTCCATTCTGTTACTTAAGGCATATACTTTAACAAAACAAAAAAGATGTTCTTTTTCACTCTTGGAATTTAAGGATGATAAGGGAGTCTGTGGTGAGCAGGAAGGACTGGCAAAAACTTGTGGCTGCCTGTAATTAAGGTAATGGAACAAACTGGTCCACCTAAATGTCCTACTATATCTAACGTGCAATATTAGTCAGTAATTGTCATTTCTGATATCCTGAAGATGGCATAACATGTATACATGCTGAAAGCTCAATATATTAACTGTATAGAAGGTTTTTGAAGTTTTTACTTGAAATCATATTTTGATATTTTTAGAGAGTTGTGTTATGTTTCAAGTTCATTTTGGTCATCAGCGCTCCCCCCTCCCCCCCGGCAATTCCAACATGCCTAAAAGTGAATTTCAGCAAGTGTAAAAATGCAGCCTTGTTATTGAGAGTTTGGGGAATGGATTTTCAAGAGTGATATTTTGTTTTGTGAGTTGTGTGAAGTTAAGGGGCCAGGCTGAAACATTGTTATACCATAAAACATTAGAGTTATTTAGTAAGATTTACCTTCACTGGGAATAGCAACACCTCCTTTTGAACAGAGCTTCTTCAACTGCAGATCAGCAAATACCCAGTCAGAATTTTGTAAGGATCTCTGTACAATAATTATAGCTTCAAATGTCCCCTTAAAGAAATTATGTTGGGGTAGCCTCAGGCGTTTCTTGCAGAGGTACACCAGCTGTCCAATTCCAAATGAATCAACTTGAAAAATTGCATTTCTGCCTGCTATGAAGATGTTCTCAGAAATATAGGATATGCTGTTGACAACAATAAGATATGTAGTTCAAGAGATGAAACAAGTGATATAAATGGAAGATAAGTAGCTAATATTTATTATTGGCACTCTGAAAATGTGACAAGCCTGGTGTAGTTTTTACAACAGTGGCTTACAACAATAAATTCAACATAAATAATATTAAAATATAAAAGACAATATTTAAAAACAATAATAAATACACTCTAAAAACAATACTAAAAACAGCAGTAGCAGCAGAATTTAAAAGGTCCCCAGCAGATAAAACTGAGTATTAAGATGTTAAAAATAAAGACTGTGTAAAAGGCTGGAGGCTCAGAAGTCTTGCCTAAATAAAAAAGTTTTGAGGCCTTGTTTAAATGTTTCCTTGGAAGAGGCAGTTCTTAGCTCACAGGGGAGGGAGTTCCATAATATCGGTGCCACTACTGAAAAGGCCCTGTGTCTTGCCCCCCCCCCCACACACCTCCCTAGGTGGTGGCACTCATAGAAGGGCCTTCTCTGATGACCTAAGCGGATTGACTGGATATCCTGGTCCCAAGCTGTATAGGGCTTTAAAGGTCATAACCAGCACTTTGAATTGGGCCCAGAAACTAATGGGCAACCAATGCAGTCGCTGGAGAAGCAGCCCAACAGAGTCAAACTGCCTAGTTCCACTAACTACACAGGCTACCACATTCTGTACCAGTTGTAGTTTCCAAGCTGTCTTCAGAGGCTGCCCCACATAGAGCATGTTGCAGTATTCTAACCTGGATGTCACTGTGGCATGGATCGCCATGGCCCTGTCTGCATGATCCAGGTATGTCCGCAGCTGGTGCACCAGCTGAAGCTGGGGAACCCCCCACCCCCCAGCCACAGCCACTACCTGAGAGTCCAGGAGCAGTTCTGAATCCAGGCGGACCCCCAAGCTGTGTACCTGCTCCTTCAGAGGGAGTGCAACCCCATTCAAAGCAGGACAATATTCTAACAACTGCATCAAAGCTTTCTGAACCAGAATAACCTCTGTTTTGTCTAGATTTAATTTCAGCTTGTTAGCCCTCATCCAGATCCCCACCGACTCCAGACAGTGCTCCAGGACTTCAATCGCCCCCCTGGAATCTGGCGGAAAGGAGAGATACAATAAAATTTGATGACTCTGAGCCAGAATTTTTTCCAGATCAGTTAGTGTTTTCAAAATGCCTGGAAGTGTCCACCCGACCATTTTCAGAGGGCTTCTGCTGAACTGTCATGGGCTGGACCCCGCCATAACAGCTCGGCAGGAGCCCTTCAAAAATGGCTCCCAGGCATCAAATCTGGTGCCTCTATGACCCAGGGGAGCCATTTCGTTTCATTTCGTTTCATTTTGTATGAATTTCTTAAAACAAATTGTAAGAAATGAAACAAAATGAAACAGGGGTGGGCACAAAATGAAATGAAATGAAATGAAATGTTATTTTTCCATTTCGTGCCCATCCCTAGTTGTAACATTAATTTAAAGAGTTTGTGAAGCAGGCAGTAAGTTCTGTCTTTCCACAGGACATATGAATGCTAGTAGATTTCTGACATTTTTAGGTCATAGAAATCCTTGCCTTACTCCTCAGTGTAGTGAAACCCTAAAAGTTAAAGGAGATGAAGTCTCCCTCCCCACAGGCTTACTCTGAAAAGCTGCTTCTTTCCATCAGACTGGGCTTTATTTAAACCTTCTTCATGGGGGCGACGTGTGTGTGTGTGTGTGTGACATGTTTAAAGATAAGCAGTCACTGCTGTTCTCTTTGTTCCTTGAGCTGCCTGTTTGGTTTTTCTCAAGACTCAAACAATGTCGACTGTGCGAACCAACCTCCCAGAAACAGATGTTGCTCTATACTGCAGCCTAGCAGATTGTATAGGTTGTTCTAGGCCAGCAGACAATACTGGAATTGTAAAAGACAGGCTGGGATTTGCTGAGTACCAAATTGCATCAGGGTGCATTAAATATTTCTTCAAAGAGAGCCCAAAGATCAATTACCCAGGCACTTATCACTGGAGTATTACTTGACTGTGTTGAGAGATTATTTATGAATGAGGATCAAACAACATGAATGAGGGGAAAATAATAATTAAAAGCTGCCCTTGAGGCAAGAATGTTAATGTAGCTGTGTATGCTGAATGGGAAAGTATGGATGCTTAAGCCTGCATGTATTTTCTACTATTAAAAGACAGGTTAATGAGTCTTTAAAAAACTAGTTTATAATCAGCTTCAGGTTTTGCATATTGCGTACGCAAACCATACCCACTCATTCTATCCCACCCCTTCTTAGAGGAGGCTTTCAATGAAACTGCAACCGGGGGTAGATTCCTTGGACTCTTCCATGGAAGCTCCCCAAATTTGGAGCTGTTTGGGGTTCAGTGTTTTGAACGGTAAGAGGAAAGGTGGCGGGCTGCAGCAAGATCCGCTGGCTGGAGTAAAGCCGTGCCCCCCTCGCCACCATCACTCAGCTGGTTTTGATAGCTTGGGTTATGGTGAGGGGGGGGACACGGCTTTACCCCACTGATAGATCTTGCTTCAGTTCACCTTCATTTCATATCACCCTGGTCTGAATAGGCTCATAAGTTGGACAATGGTCTGAATAGGCTTGTTAGATGGACAATGGCCTTAGGTGCATGGAAGTCCCACCTATGCAACCTTTCCCAACATCCATGGCTCATTAGCTATGGCCTTGCTGGTGGGGGTGTGAAGTGCTTCTGATTTGTCTGGGGATTGATGAACGTACCGATTGATAAGGAGCAGACCAATTGTGTGTGAATCCCCCACCTCTGTTGAAAGAGAGGTTTTCAATACACACATTTCAGGAGATGTGTCACTGTTCTTCTAGATCGGGATGAGCCACAGATTTTTCATACTGTATTTTCGAACAAGACATCTTGGCATTCTGTGCACACACCAGCTGGTTGCAAGAGACATAAGTGGCACCAACCAGCTGATTTCAGTAAGAATAGGATGGGGCCAGTTCTTCAGCAGAATTTACAGGCCTCCGTAGCAGTCCTGTCGCCAATACAAAGGATTTGGATGACACATGAGTGGGTGGGGGTAAACACCACCCACCTCTCCTTAATTTACCAGGGTTTCTAAGCATATCAGAGTTGTAGGCCAATGAATTTGTGAAAACATTCTTTCAGGAATCTGAACATTTTAGATCTGTTCTAAGTTTCTTGAAGGAATAATCACCATTTCATATTGAAATACATGAATCACAACATTTCTCCAACAGCACAGGTACTACTAACATGCTGGAAGCTCACAGCAGGAAAACAGACACTCCCAAACACCATAATTACATGTATTGCCATTCACAACTATTAAGTAAATATTCAACATCAATTTTTTTTAAAAAAATTCAATTTGCTATTGGTTGATGCCATGGTTGCCTCTTCTTTTCCTTTTTTATTTTTAAAAAGCTGCTTTTCAATTTGCAATCTGGGTTATACCATAAAGCTTATTAGACAGGATCAAATGGTGATTGACAATACACTGAACCATTTTAGCTGGAGAAATTTAATTGAGTCTTTAGAGGAATCTAAGGCAACAATAATTCCATATAAATGTTTCTTAGAATGTGGTGAATTTGATGCTTGGAGTGGAGGGGGAGGGGGAGAATCTCCTTAGACAAATAACTTCCTTAGTTCCTATATGTGTTGTTTCTTTAAATTTGAAGCCAATATAAATCCAGGAGGAAAACAACAGATATTTTTGGCACAATGGCCAACACTGTTCTGGAAGAAGCTAACTCTTTCACCTGGTGGTGACTGTGATATAATCCGGATAATGCATGTTTGAAGCTAATGTAGTGAGTCTGCTCTTTGGGGCAGACTTTAGGGTCCATACTAATGTTGCATTAGAACATCTTTGATACTAACAGATGTTTGTTCCCCGTTAAATTATGTTCTTGTGACATGGGACTTAACAGATGGACAGCATAAATGGATTCTTCAGACTTTACAGTTGCCAAGAGATGGAAAGATAAACATTTCGCCAGCTAAAATCTTCTTGTGCAGTTACATTGGAGTAACATAATGGCATTACCTGTAGAGGCAAAATACCTCAAATTAAGAAATTACCATAGACACTGTCTGTGGTGTGCTAAGCCTGTGGCTTAGTATTCAATAGCATGTCTATGGTGATTTCTCCACTTGAGGTAATTTGTTTGCAAAGGTTTGACCATTTGAATTATACCAATGGAATGGCTATCTATTGATCATTGTAGAGAAATAAATCCATCACCGTACAGCTAGGGCATTATCACTTTACTGATTGTTAGCCAAAGCACCAAGCTTAGAGCTTGTCTAAGGCCATCCCACAGTCCCTTGAGACATTTATTTGAAATCAATTCTTTGAACAAACAAACAAATGAACACACACACACACACACACACAGACAGTAGCCGCAGTTCAAAAAGCCAGGAAATTGCCCAATATTGCTGCAGAATATTGTGCATCCATTGCCAGAATGAAGACAGATACCAAGGATTACAATGCAAAGGGCAGCCTGAATATTGACAGTGCCAATGCCAGCACTCAAGAGGGTCTACAGAAGACATGTCCAAATTTCAGCCCTCCAGATATTTTGGACCACAACTCCCACAGTCCTCTGCCATTGGCAATCTAACCTTAGAATTAGAGTTGTGGTCCAAAACCTCAGGAGTTTTGGACATGCCTGGCATTCTCTTCTGCACGGAACACCAAAATTTCCGTTTCCGTTTCTGTTTTTTCGGTTCCGTTACGTAACGGAAACTATAATGGTAATTAAGCCAGCCCCGCTCAAACCCAAACCGACAAAAGAAAAATTTGGTCGGGTTTTTCGTTTCCGTTTGTGGCATCGCGCGATGCGAAGCCCAGGAAAAATTTTTTTAAAAAGCTTTAAAAAAACCGATTCCTGGCCGAAAAAGCAGGCAAAAATATGCCTCCCTGAGGCTTTGCCACCTACCAGAGGGGTGGTTTCTGGGGGGGTCCCCGGCCTTTCCCCCCTCCTCTCCTGCCCTGGGCTGCTTGCACCAGGCTGGGGGGGTCATCCTCGTCGTCTCGCCATGCCATGCGGTGAGGGGGGGATCCAAAATGGTGACTGCAATTTTTCTTTTAAATGGTGGTCCAAAAAAACACCAAAGCACAACACAAACATGTTGCAATTTATTTATTTTAATGCCTGAATTTTAATAGTAGCAGGCAGTGGGTTTTTAATAGCAATAAAACATTGCATTGAGTTTAATTTATTTTATTTTATTTTTAATTTTTTAGACCTGCCCATTAATGGGCTGGGCATGGGATGGGACCATGCAATTTTTTTGCTCCATTCCACCAATGGCATGGCCAGGTTTTGACTGACACATCTGGATGTGCCAGAGGGTATAAAAACCCGAGGCAACTTCCAGAAATCACAGTCGGTGTGTGGTGGTTGAGGGAGGAGGGCTGTGGCTTGGCTGCTGGTGCGATCCAATTGAGACGAATATTGGAGGAGGGAGGCCTGGGTGGCTGTAGGCTTTCAGTTAGGCAGGCAGAGAGGGAATTGAATTTAGAAAAGTATTGTTTTGATTCCCTGCAGCTTTGTCTGTCAAAGGGAAGCAGTTATTCTTTATTTTCACTTTGTTCTCTTCTCTGGCTATTTGTGGGGAGAGGAGGATTTTTCTGCTATTGGATAAAAGGGGAGGGTCGACTGGGAGTGGGGTGTGTGGATTTATTTTAAGATATACCATTTATTTCCTACTTTTTTCAGCCCAGGCTATTACATTTGATTATTTTAATTTATTACATCAGCCTAATCAGTGTGGGGGGGGGCATTCACCCTTCCTCTAACAAGAACAATAAACAAGTTTATTTCTGGGATCTGATTTCTGATTAATATATTATATATTGGATTAAAAGGGACTTACTTCTTCTGGATTTAGTTTCATAGTACGATTTGTTTTTTTTCAGCTTTTTCCTACCCGAAAGAAAATAAGAGAGAGACTTTCAAATTCATTTAGCTGATGCACTACACAGTTGATGTACAACTCAACCATATTTTATTTACCCAATACAATACAATATCTTTTTTGGAGGCATCGAGTACCCCTACTCTCTATTCAGGGTTACTTTTGGGGGGTGGCTGGCAAGCCACCCTTCCAGAACAGGAGACCCGTTGCATCTGGTGCTGCTGTCAGCCCAGGCTATTACATTTAATTATTTTAATTTATTACATCAGCCTAATCTGTGTGTGGGGGGGCATTCACCCTTCCTCTAACAATTTACAATAAATCAAGTTTATTTACTGGGGGCCTGATTAATAAGGCAACCAAAATCATTTGCTACTGCTTCATTTTGTTTGGGGAAGGGGAGATACAACACCACCTTACCTCTCAGTCTCATTGAACAATTCCACCACTCCAGTTCAGTTACAGGGAGAGACCAACAAGTTTGCTTGCACACACACATTTTGGGTGCAATAACAGAACCTGCTCTGAAGATCTACCCCTAACGGGACAGAATATACATATATATTTTACAATATTATATTATATTATATTAATATTTACTCATTACTCCAGCTCATTGTTTGTTTACACTTGTGTTGTGTTGTTGCATGCACTGACTGTACACAACTATTTGTTTGTTTGTATTCCCTGTGGTCTGCACTGCACAGTTCTGCTGACTGAGTGCTGAAGGGAAGAGCAGTAATCTTCTCCTTCTGCCACCACTGTTCATTTTTCCAACTCAGCAACAAGTTCTCTGCTGAGTTTTCTGCTTATATTGGATTAAATTTAAAAGGGACTTCTTCTGGATTTAGTTTCAAATACTACCATTTGTTTTTTTTTCAACGTTTTCCTACCTGAGAGAAAATAAGAGACTTTCAAATTCATTTAGCTGCACTACACAGTTGATGTACAACTGAACCATATTTAATTTACCCAATACAATACAATATCTTTTTTGGAGGCATCTACTTTTGTGTTGTGTTGTTGCCTGCACTGAACACAGCCACATTCCAATTCAGTGGATCAATTTGATTTTAGAATTCAGAAAATTATATCAAGGGCCAGCAGGGCAACATTGAAAGCTTGTCAAAAAGAACACAGTGTGAGAGTAAGCTTATGGGCCCAAATGATAAGTTTATTTGTTTACTAAACACAAATATAAGAAAATATATTTCATATGAAAATATATCTCTACTTTTCTACATCTTTGTGAAATAAAAAAATGAGGAGGGCTGGCAGAGCCAGAGGGAAGGGAAAGGGGACCACCACTAAAATAAAAAGGGCCACGTTTCTGAAGGAAGGCACAGGAAGCAGTGCAGATAGTGATATTGCTGGTACCACTCCATCTCCAAGCAGCAGCTGCACAACCACCACCAGACCATCTTCTGTCACTGAGGGAACCATGGATGACTGCATGTGATCCCCATTGCCAAGGTCTCACACTCACACACACCACTTGTATCAGGAGGAAGATGAGTACTCAGAATCAGAAAGCTCTGTTCATCTGCATCTGCTGGATTCTGAGGAGCTGTTGGCAGGAACAGACGAAAGGCAAGGTTCAGGCAGTGATGGAAGGAGCAGCTCTCCTTCCATCCAGGACCAGAGTACCACCAGTGACAGTAGCAGTCAATTGTCCCAGCAGGGTACAAGCCACACCACCACCAGCACAGCAGCAGCAGGCAGTAACAGAGGGGGCAGTACTTTCCATAAGCCTCGAGGCTCTCTCTGGGAGCATTTTGAGAACAGCCGTGAAGACTCAAGGCTTGTGGTGTGCAAGAAATGTGGGGTGGTTGTGCGCAGGGGAAATGACCCCAAACATCTCTCCTCAAGTGCCTTGCGTAGCCACCTCATGCGAAGGCACCCTGGGACTCTGCCTGGGACAGTGTCAGGCCCTGGTTCCTCAGGGAGAAAGAGGGGGGAAGCAGGAATGGGGAAGGAGGACTCCAGAGACAGCTCCACTGAGAGTGGGAAGAGGCAGGCCATTCTGCAGGAAGTGGTGCCGCTGTGTGGGAGTTTTGTCAGCCAACGTAATAGGGCCAAGGCACAGGAGACCACCACTCGTGTGGTTGGTGAAATGGTGGCCATGAACTGGTTGCCCCTCTCCTTTGTGGAGTCATCTGGCTTCAGGCACCTGATGAAGCATGTGGCTCCATGGTACGAGCCTCCATCCCGGCGTGCCTTCAGCAGGCGGGTGATTCCCTCCCTTTTTGAGTCCATCAGGGACATGGTCCAGGCCCTGCTGCAGGCGGCTAGAGGAAGGAAGATCCACTTCACTTACGACCTCTGAACCGGTGGGCACTGCCGGATTTAGCAGCCTCAAGTAGTACCCTATCCTCTATTACCCTATCTATCCTATAGTACCCTAGTATCCTCCAAATTTCTCTTTCTCTTTCTAGTACCCTATTTCTATTTACCTTTCTATTTGTATTTCTATTTCCATTTCTATTTCTATTTCAAGTACCCTATCCTCTATTACCCTATCTATCCTATAGTACCCTAGTATCCTCCAAATTTCTATTTCTCTTTCTAGTACCCTATTTCTATTTATATTTCTATTTGTATTTCTATTTCCATTTCTATTTCTATTTCAAGTACCCTATCCTCTATGAGGAGGATAGGAAAGTAATTCCTTGCACTCTGGCTTTCCTGCGTGGACTGTGTCTCCTCCTCTGTGTTGGTGGAACTGGTCTCATGGCTAGGAAAAACTGTGGCCTCCAAAGTAGGCGGCTGAAACAATCCCTCCCTCAATTTCCCTGGCACTCTGGCTTCGTGGCTGTGCTGCATGCATGGACTGTGTCTCCACTGGGTTGGTGGAACTGGGTCTCCAGGCTAGGCAGAACTCTGGCCTCCAATGTAGGCGGCTGAAAGATTCCTTCCCCAAGAAAAATTCCCTGGCGCTCTGGCTTTGTGGCTTTCCAGCGTGGACTGTGTCTCCTCTCCTCCACTGGGTTGGCAAAACTCTTGCCTGGTGGCCTCCAAAGTAGGTGGCTGAAAGAATCCCTCCCTCAAGTTCCCTGGTGCTCTGGCTTCGTGGCTTTCCAGCGTGGACTGTGTCTCCTCCACTAGGTAGGCATAACTCTGGCCTTGTGGCCTCCAAAGTAGGCGGCTGAAAAAATCCCTCCCTCAAGTTCCCTGGCGCTCTGGCTTCATGGCTTTCCTGCGTGGAGTGTGTCTCCACTGGGTTGGCAGAACTCTGGCCTAGTGGCCTTCAAAGTAGGCGGCTGAAACAATCCCTCCCTCGAGTTCCCTTGCACTCTGGCTTCGTGGCTTTGCTGCGTGCATGGACTGTGTCTCCACTGGGTTGGTGGAACTCTTGTCTCCTCCACTGGGTAGGCAGAACTCTGGCCATGTGGCCTCCAAAGTTGGCGGCTGAAACAATCCCTCCCTCAAGTTCCCTGGTGCTCTGGCTTCGTGGCTTTCCAGTGTGCACTGTGTCTCCTTCACTGGGTAGGCAGAACTCTGGCCTAGTGGCCTCCAAAGTAGGTGGCTGAAACAATCCCTCCCCAACCAAGAAAAATTCCCTGGCGCTCTGGCTTCGTGGCTTTGCTGTGTGTGTGGACTCTGTCTCCACTGGGTAGACAGAACTCTGGCCTAGTGGCCTCCAAAAGGTGGCTGAAACAATCCCTCCCTCAAGTTCCCTGGTGCTCTGGCTTCGTGGCTTTCCAGCGTGGACTGTGTCTCCTCCACTGGGTAGGCAGAACTCTGGACTTGTGGCCTCCAAAGTAGGCGGCTGAAACAATCCCTCCCTCAAGTTCCCTGGTGCTCTGGCTTCGTGGCTTTCCAGTGTGCACTGTGTCTCCTTCACTGGGTAGGCAGAACTCTGGCCTAGTGGCCTCCAAAGTAGGTGGCTGAAACAATCCCTCCCCAACCAAGAAAAATTCCCTGGCGCTCTGGCTTCGTGGCTTTGCTGTGTGTGTGGACTCTGTCTCCACTGGGTAGACAGAACTCTGGCCTAGTGGCCTCCAAAAGGTGGCTGAAACAATCCCTCCCTCAAGTTCCCTGGTGCTCTGGCTTCGTGGCTTTCCAGCGTGGACTGTGTCTCCTCCACTGGGTAGGCAGAACTCTGGACTTGTGGCCTCCAAAGTAGGCAGCTGAAACAATCCCTCCCTCAAGTTCCCTGGCGCTCTGGCTCCGTGGCTTTCCTGCGTGGACTGTGTCTCCACTGGGTTGGCAGAATTCTGGCCTTGTGGCCTCCAAAGTAGGCGGCTGAAACAATCCGTCCCTCAGGTTCCCTGGTGCTCTGGCTTCGTGGCTTTCCTGCGTGGACTGTGTCTCCTCCACTGGGTTGGCAGAACTCTGGCCTAGTGGTCTCCAAAGTAGGTGGCTGAAACAATCCCTCCCCAACCAAGAAAAAATCCCTGGCGCTCTGGCTTCGTGGCTTTCCAGCATGGACTGTGTCTCCACTGGGTTGGTGGAACTCTTGTCTCCTCCAATGCTTTGGCAGAACTCTGGCCTAGTGGCCTCCAAAGTAGGCTTCTGAAACAATCCCTCCCTCAGTTTCCCTGGCAATCTGGATTCGTGGCTTTGCTGCGTGTGTGGACTGTGTCTCCATTGGGTTGGTGGAACTCTTGTCTCCTCCACTGGGTAGGCAGAACTCTGGCCTTGTGGCCTCCAAAGTAGGCGGCTGAAACAATCCCTCCCTCAAGTTTCCTGGCGCTCTGGCTTCGTGGCTTTCCTGCGTGGACTGTCTGCTCCACTGGGTTGGCAGAACTCTGGCCTTGTGACCTCCAAAGGAGGCCGCTGAAACAATCCCTCTCCAACTAAGAAAAATTCCTTGGTGCTCTGGCTTCGTGGCTTTGCTGCGTGGACTGTCACAAATCGGGCTGAGCTGCCTGCACCCCAACCGTTCAAGGCAGCAGGTCCAACCCCACCACCCATCCTTCCTGCTCACTGAATGGCTGCCTTTGCCAATCAGTTCTTGAAAAACCAGTGGTCCCTTTAGCTGGCAGTCCCGGGGCTGCCAGCTAAAGGGTCCTTTTCTTCCCAGGTGGCCCTTCTTGCAAGTCGGCCCCCAATGAAAACAGTTACAGGGTTAGGGTTAGGGTTAGGGTTAGGGTTAGGGTTAGGGTTAGGCCACTTCCAGCGACATGGCAGGGAAGCTGGACAAGATGGAGGGCAGCGGAGGGTCTCTGCCCTCGAGATGGGTCTGGAACTGCGCCACCTGGTCAAGGAGGGAGTGGGAGAAGGTCTGCTCCATGAGCGAACCGGGCTCCTCGGTAGTCGCGCTGGGGCCAAGAATCTGAGGCAAAGGACAAACCTGCCCAGGCAAAGGCTGGGCAGGCGGCTCGGCTGGGCCTCTCTGGTATGGCTTTTCCAGGGTGTTCCCACCAGGCGCTCCCTCTGCTCTGTCCTGAATTTGATCCTTGGAATTTCTGCCAGTGAGCTCCTTGGGATACTCCAGCTGGCGATGATTCCCCAAGAGGTTGAGGGGCACTCATCCGGATGAGTGTGTGTGGGGGGAAGCATCTGAATCTCTGACCGCTAGTTGACCAGGGTGGCATTTGTTTGGCTTTACAAGGAGTGTCATTGGAGATGATTGGGGACATTGAGAGGAGAAGACACTCATCCAGATTTGGGGGAGTAACGGAATACTGTGTCTCCTGCTGCCTCTGAGAGGTGGAGGGGAAATGGGATGGATAAAGGCTTCAAAACAAAACAAAACAAAAGTATAACAGGCAGCCAGACCAAGTAGGGTGGCTGGTTCAGTCAGCGTTGACCAAGAGAAAAAAAGAATATTGCATTCTGCCCACTTAGTTTGCTTTATTGCATAGGATGCAGTCTTATCCTATGATATATTTATTAAATATCTTATTCATCACCTAGTTTAAAGTGTTTTCTGCCTGCTCTGGGTCATTGCCGGACGCCCCCATGCTCTGGGAAGTCAAATCGCGCTAAATCACGGTAGAAACGACAAACGACGAACGAAACGTCGAACCGAAAAATTTTCAAAAAATTTCACGACAAATGGAAACGGAACGAAACGGACCCGTTCCGACAAACGAAAAATTGAAACGTCATTTTTTCTGGTTTTGCCCATCTCTACTCACTACTATTGACAAAAGTTGCACTGCAGAAGAAAACATCCCAGAGACTGACTCCTTTGTTCATTAATTAATCACTTCTCACCCTCACATAAAGCAATTGTTGGGGCTGTTTTTCAACCAATGTGAATGGTAGTGAGCAGATAAGAGTACAGTATTCTGTACACCATCATGCTTCTCTATTTTGGGGGCACCTGCATTTTTTGAGTTGGTTTACAACATATTGGTGTCCTTCTCGGGGAAAGCTGACAGGAGCTGAATGGCATCCGTTTCAAAACACCTCATCCCCGTGGAACAAGGTTGGAGAGGGTAGAGAACCACAAAGTGATGACATAGTAGGTATTAGCAATGGTAGAATAATGGGATGTGGTAGCTTGTCTATTTGAATTAAAAGCTGGGGGGGAGAGAGAGAGAGAACAAAGAAACAACTGTTCTTGGGGAACCCACTGTACAGATGCTTCTACGCAAATGCTCGAAGCCTCCGAGCAAAGATGGGAGAACTTGAACATTTGGTAACTAGGGATAACATTGATACAATAGCCATAAGAGAAACCTGGTGGAATGTGGAGAACTAGTGGGATACTGCAATCCCAGGCTATAAACTCTATAGAAGGGATAGAGAGGGGTGGGTTGGAGGTGGATTGGTGTGAGGGTTCATCTAGATTATACCGGGGTTCCAAGATGAAATGAAGGTTGTCCATTCCAGTTGTAAAGTTTTCAAATAAGGTTTTATTTACAACTTCAAAACATTTTGGATTATGGTTCATGTGTATTTTTGGTTCAGTACTTTCAACAGTCGCATCTAACATAAACGGGTTATCAATAGGGCTTAAACTAGGTGGCTTGGGTTCTTCCACTTCTATTTCTTTTCATGATGAAATCCCCGGCTGTAACATTGGCTGCCACAACACGGGTGGTGAGCCTATTGCGCCACAGGATTCTCCCTCGCTAGTGTTCTGCCTCTCCCCCTCAGCCTCTCGATATTGCCCGGCCACCATATGGGTCTGACATCCACGGACCAAGTCCAATGATTCCCCACTCTTACTTCATATGCTTCTTCCCTCTCTCGTCTCTCCACCATTTCTGTTGCAATGTCCCATTTTAACTGTCCCCCCCTTCTAATGGACTCTCTCCTCGTGCATCTCCTTCTCCCCACACGCTGTCCCTTCCTCGTGCGTCCCTCACTACTCGCGTGCTCTCTCCTTCATTCTCACTCTCATCCACCCAGAACGCCTCTTCTACTAATTCTATTCTTTCCTCCTTTTCTAATTCACTCCCTGGAACTCTTCTCTATAACTTTATATTCAGTTTCATCCTCCTTGTTTCCTCCTCCTTCCTGCTCAGACAGCGCACTCCTCTTTTCATCCTCCTTCTTGGCAGATTCCTCACAAGTGGCCATCTATGTCAAAGAAGGGGTAAAATCCAGGAGAATGGAGATTGATGTTGGATCTGACTCCACCCAGGGCCGGCACGTCCATTAAGGTGAACTAGGCAGTTGCCTAGGGCGCCAAAATGGAGAGGGGGCACTGGCCAGCCTGCTGCACCCGCCACGCTCCCACTGCCAGCCACTGCCATCCACCCACCACCCCCATGCTCATCGCCGACCACCCCCCGTGCCGTCACCATCTGCCCCCATGCCCATCGCCATCCCTGTCATCTGGCCCCCTGCCATCCCACCCCCTGCTACCGCTGCCACCTGCCAGCCCGCCCGCTGTCCCACCACACCCACCACCACCTGCTGTCCCGCCCCCACCCCCGCTGCTGCTGCCCACCCACCTGCCCCCCACCCCACCCTGCCGCCCCTTGCCTAGGGTGCAAAAAAACCTAGCACCAGCCCTGACTCCACCATAGAATCACTATGGGTTAAACTACCATGTCCAAGGAGCAATGTGATAGTGGGTTGTGTGCTATCACCCACCAGATCAAAAACTTGAAATGAGGAGACAAATCATGGAGGTATCTAAGAGTGACAGGATAGTAATCATGGGAGACTTCAATTATCCCCACATTGACTGGACAGTGGACACTATAGATCTGCTTATGCTGAGCATATTGGTGATTTTTACAATCAGTCAAGGAACACGAAAGATTGCATTTTGAATAATTCTGGAAAAAAAATTGGCAGTTGATTGATAAGTTAAATTTGGTAATACTAAATCGTAATTTTCAAGGTGATGAACTGGGAGAATATACATATTTTAGTCACAATGGAGCTAGTTTGATCGAATATGTAGCCATTACTCCCCTGGTACTAGATAACATTCTTTATTTCACAGTGGGTACACAGCCAGAAAGTGACCATCAGTCCCTTATATTCTATATCCTTACCCCTAAAGTTATATTAAATAATAGGGTGGCCAGTTCCTTCCCAATGGATCAAGCATTGGTAACAGCAGACACTAGGCTTCAGTGGTGCCCTATACTCCAGGTGGAAATAGAAAAAATTCTGCACAGTGCCCATGTGCTTGAACTGAAAGGAGAGATTGAGGCAGCTTCAAATATTAATATTGCTCTGGTAAATTATGGCAAACTAATTGACGCTTTAAGACCCGCCCTAACAAAGAGAGTAAGATCCCTGCCCAGAAGCAGACCAACTAACAATAGTTGGTATGATAGAGTGTGAAACTATGAAGCTTCAATTAAATAGAGCCCTCAGATTGCATAAACAAAAACATTCTAAAAGTTTGCCCAGTTCTTTCTTTGAGCTTTGTAACAATTATAAACGGCTCCTCGAGAGGAAAAAACAAGCTTTTGTAAAAGAATCCTATCAGAAACTTGCCCTGGCTTTGTCCCAGAAAAAAAAATGGCATCCTTCTGGCACCTGCTGGCATCAGCAAAAGGAAGGTCTCACCATGACCTTGATTCCTATGTATCCATTAAGTCTTGGGAAGAGTATTACTTTAAACCAGGGCTGTTCAACTTTGAACAGGCCAAGGTCTATTTTTTCCAGCCCAAAGTTCCTGAGGGCTACTACATTAAAACCTCTACTTACTTCTACTTACAAATTTTATCCGTTCTGAGCACATGCTCATAAGTAAAACCTTTTGTAAGTAGAGCAGCAGTTTCCCATAGGAGGGAGGGGTGGAGAACTTATCCCCTCACTTTTTTATTGATGGCCAGCGGTCTACTTTTGAACCCTTCGCGGGCTACCAGTAGCCCGTGGTCTACCTGTTGGACAGACCTGCTTTAAACTATTCAATGATCCACCTTATATTGGTGCAACTGTTCCACCTTTAACATTATCTCCTTGCAGTCTGCCAAGGTGGCCCCCAGTCACATCCAAGGAAATAAAACCATTGATTTCATCAGTTAGGAGCAATAAAGCCCCTGGGGAAAATTTCATCCCCCAAGACATACTTAAATGTTTTCAGGACTGGTGGGCTCCAATTCTGGCCACTATATTTATTTATATAGACAGGGAGGGCAAAACTCCTAAAGAATGGTCTTCCTCGATTGTTGTGCCTATCTACAAGAAAGGTGAGTAAAAGGACCCAGCCAACTATAGACCTATAAGTTTGTTTGATATTGTAGGCAAACTATATGCAAGACATCTCCTCTTAAAACTGGAAGACTGGGTAAGAGAAAATAACATTTTAGCTCCTAAACAGATTGGTTTTAGGGAAGGGCATTCCACGCTGGACCATAACCTCTTGTTAAACCATCTAATCAAAAATATTCTATTATACCTTCAAAGCAATTATATGTAGCATTTATTGATCTTAAAGCTGCCTTTGACTCCATTCCAAGAGGTTGCTTGTGGGGAAAACTTATTAACCTTAAAATAGACCCAAGATTGTTGGAAAGAATTAAAGACCTGCAGACTGACTCTTCCCTTAAGATTAGAGTTGGCATCTCTGGTCAATTATCCAACACTGTTAAAACATCTAAAGGTGTTTGTGAAGGCTGTGTTCTTGCTCCTTTGCTTTTCAACCTATATGTTAATGATATGGTGGCTAGGTTAACAGGTTTACAATTCTTTCCTGTCAGAGTAGCTGGAAAGGCTATTATTACTTTATGCAGATGACATTCTGCTAATATCCCACACACAAATAGGACTCAGAAGGCTCTTGAAACAATTTAGTAACTACTGTACAGAAAATTCTCTCAACATCAACTATGAGAAAACCAAAATTTTGGTTTTCAGTAGAAGACCTCAAGTTCATAAATGGATGATGGATGGGAAGAATACTGGAACAGGTAACCCATTTCAAATACTTAGGTGTGATGTTCCACCAGTCAGGCTCCTGGGCTTCACAGATTGACTTTGCAAAACAGAAATTTGAGAAGGCCATGTTTGGATTACTAAGATTCTGTAGGACCAAAGGAGGCCTCCTGATTCCTCCCATCTGCGAAATTTATAAAACCAAGCTACTTCCCCAGATTTTGTACGGTGCTGAAGTATGAGGAATGGGAAACTTATAACCCCTAGAAGTAACCCAAAATAAATTTGCCCATCTATTGTTGGCAGTACCCCCATCAACTCCTTCTGCACTAGTCAGATTAGAATTGGCATTAATGTCAATAACAACACTAATTAGCAAATCAATAATTAATTATTGGCTGAAAATCTTGTTTATTGCCCGCTCTGAATTTTTAACATCATCCTATGGGGAGATGAACTCTGGATCGTGGAAATTTTTTGTACTGAATCTAGTAGCCAAACTTGGTTCTTCCCAAGAGCATGTGAGACACCTTGGATTGACAGCAGCTAAACACTTACTAAAGCAAAGATTATCTGACCTCTGTGTTCAAACAGATATAGGTTCACTTTGTGCTCTAAAAACAGCCCTTTTTTATAAGAATATTACACCTAAGCCTCTAAAACACCCATCTTATTTTTCTGATTTAACGAACTTTGAACATAGGAAAGCACTTACTCGGGCTCGTTTTGATATGCTACCACTTGCCAATCTAAAGGGCCATTATACACAATCCCCATATCATAAGAGAGTCTGCTCTTGTGATAAAAAAATCTGTTGAGAACTTGGTACATGTTGTGCTTTATTGCCCACTATTTGCAAACCATTGTGAAAGACTTTTGAAATTCATCTTAGAAAAATATCCTGGTAGATCTGATGAAGAAAAGATCAAAATCTTACTCTGTGATAGAGATAAATTTGTTACATTTCGAATGGCAAGGTTCTGTTCTTTACTTATTAAAATGAAAGTTGCTTTAACTACTTCTAATAGTCAAATTGATATCTAGGTTTCTGTACCCTCAGGCCCCTTTTTATCTATTTGTATTGTTATTTTATTGATATTTTTATTGTACTGTTTTTACTTGATGCATTTTGCAATGGCCCTGTGAGCCACACAATAAAATTTATATGATTCTGATGATGACTGGGCCATTTCCAGCTCAGGGCAAGAAAGAGAAATGAGGTTTCTCGACATGCTGAATAACTGTGCTTTAGAGCAACTTGTCATGGAGCCCACCCGAGTACAGGCAACTCTAGATCTAATACTGTGTGATACTCAGGACCTGGTCATGGATGTGAATGTCACTGAGCCTCTGTGGAACAGTGACCATGCTGCAATCTCCTTTGCCATGTTGGGGGAAGAGTGTCAAGCAAATCTGACACAAAAACCCTTGACTTCTGAAGGGCAGACTTCCCTCAGATGAGGAAACTAGTTAGAAAGAAATTGAAAGGGAAGGTAAAAATAATCCAATCTCTTCAGAGTGCATTAAAACAATGGTAGTAGAGGCCCAGCACAAGTGCATACCACAAAAAAGAAGAGCTCATCTAAGTCCAAGATTGTGTCAGCATGGTTAACAAGTGGAGTTAGAGAGGCTCTAAAGCACAAGGAGATGTCTTTCCGTAAATGGAAATACTCCCCAAATGAGGAAAATAAAAAGGAGCACAAATTCTGGCAAAAGAACATAAGAACAGAAGAAGAGCCATGCTGGATCAGGCCAAAGGCTCATCAGTCCAGCTTCCTGTATCTCACAGTGGCCTGACCAAGTGCCTCTGGGAGCGCATGAGACTAGATATCTGTCTCCTGCTACCACTCCCCTGCATCTGGCCCTTGAAGTACCCTGGTCTTAAACCTGGAGATTAGAGATGGACACAAATAGAAAAAATGGAGTTTCGTTTGTTGTTTGTTGTTTAGGGGTCCGTTTCGGTTCATTTCCGTTGTTCGTGAAATTTTTCATTTCGTTACCATTTCGTTACCATTTATTCCAATTTTAATTATTTTTTAAAGCATTTAAAGCCGCTCCCTTCATTGCAGTAACGGAAACGAAACGCACGACCAAATCCCCGCGTTTCTGTTTGTTTCGTTTCATTTTAGGGACAAATTTCATTTGTTGTTTCGTTGCATAACAAAACAAAAGACGAACAACAAAAACGAAAAATTGTTCTTTCCGTGCCCATCTCTACTGGAGATTACACATCTCCATCATGGTTTGTAAGAAGATGATAGGAGAGGCAAAGAAAGACTTTGAGGAATATATGGCTAGAAGTATAAAGGGAAAAAAGTAAAAGCTTCTTTAAATATGTAAGAAGTAGAAAACGTGCCAGAGAACCAGTTGGCCCTCTGAATTGTGAGGGAGGAAAAGGGGATGTAAAGGAGGACTTTGAAATTGCAGATAAATTAAATGAGTTCTTTGCATCTGTCTTCATGACAGAAGACCTTGGGCAGATTCTGCTGCCTGCATGGCCCCTCTTGACTACAGAATTAAATCAATTACAGGTTAAAGTTGAAGATCCACAAATCATTGGGCCCAGATGGCACCCACCCAAGGATTATAAAGGAGCAGAGAAATGAAATTGTGGCTCTCTCAATGGTAAGACTGTTAACTGTGGCTCTTAAAATGGTTACAGTGCCGGAGGACTGGGGGATAGCGGATGTCACACCAGTTTTTAGGAAAAGGAAGGAGGGGGGAGCCAGGAAATTACAGGCCCGTTAGCCTTACGTCTGTCCCTGGGAAGATGGTGGAAAGCCTCATGCAAGAGAAAATCTTAAAACACATAGAAGAACAAACCTTGCTGAGAGAAAACCTTTAGAATTCTTTGAAAATGTCAACAGGCATGTGGGTTTGGGTAAACTGGTAGATATTGTCTATCTTGAATTTCAGAAGGCATTTGACACAGTCCCTCACCAAAGGCTGCTGAGAAAAGTGCACAGTCAGGGGATAAGAGGGCAGTTCCTCTTATGGATTGAGATCTGGTTGAGATCCAGGAAACAAAGAATAGGTGTCAATGGGAAATTTTCACAGTGGAGAGAGGTCCCAAGCCTGCACTGCAACTGATCGGTGCTTGGGGCTCAGAAAAAATAAATAAAACTCTCACCTTTCTCTCCACCTGATTGGGGGGGGGGAGATTTTTAAACTTTTTTGCCAGCCCCAAGCCCGCACTACAGCTGATCTGTGCTTGGGGCTCAGCAAAAATAAATAAATAAATAAATAAATAAATAAATAAATAAATAAATAATCCTCAGTTTCTTTGTGCCCGATCAGGTTGGGGAAAAGGCAGGAGTGGCACTTGGGGCAGCAAAAAAAGAAAAGTTTACAAATCCCACCTTTTCCCCGTGCCTGAGCAGGTGCTGGACATTACACATTACACAAGCACCACACGCACGCACACACACACACACACACACACACACACACACACACACACACACACACACACACACACACACACACACACACAGGAAAAAATGAAACAAAATGGAAAAAAATCATTTCAAATGAAACAGAACAGAACAGAACAGATTGAAAGAAAAAATGAAACAAAATGCTATTTTAGCGTTTCGTCCCCATCTCTACTCACAAGTCCCAGTTCTCTGGAAAGACAGAATGCAAATCACATAAATTTGAAGCACATGTCAGTGTACTCAAAGAGACAGACATAGATCAGTGGAATCTGGCCTACAAGATGTGGAACCAAGCTCTACTCCTGCAGAAACAATATTAAGAAATAAGTCATACTGGATCAGGCCAAAGGCCCATCTAGTCCAGCTTCCTGTATCTCACAGTGGCCCCGCCAAATGCATCTGGGAGTGCAGAAGACTAGATATTTGTCTCCTGATACCACTCCCCTGCATCTCGCCCTTGAAGTACCCTGGTTTTAAGCCTGGAGATTACACATCACCATCATGGTTTGTAACCTGTGATTGACTTTTCCTCCAGGAATCTGTCCAATGACCTTTTGAAGGCATCTAGGCCAGATGCCATCACCGCATCCTGTGGCAGGGAGTTCTACAGACTAACAACATGCTGGGTAAAAAAAAAATATTTTCTTTTGTCTGTTCTCACTCTCCCAGACCTCAATTTGAGTGTATGTCCCCTGGTTCTGGTATTTTGTGAGAGGCAGAAGAGTGTCCCTCTATCCACTTTACTCATGCCCTGCATTATTTTGTACATCTCAATCATATCCCCCCTCAGGTGGAGGGGGGGGACCCAAATGTTGCCAATAGGACATCAAGCACCACAATTGTTACTCATCAGGATAAGGCAGGTTTGTACAGTATATATTTTTGTGTGTGTACCTTGAAGTCTATTCTGACTTAGGGAGACTCTTTTCAGGGTTTTCAAGATAAAGGATACTCAGAAGTGATTGTTGTTCCCTTCTTCGGACAGCATTCGGGGACTGTGCTGTTGGGCCAAGGCCACCCGGGCTGACTCATAGGCCCAGTGGGAAACTGAACTCCAAACCTCTGCAGCCAGATACCTAAACCACTGAGCTACCCAGTCTGCCTAGCTTAGTACCAAGGTGTTTTTATTTAAGGGCAGCTCTACTTAAGAGCAATTCAACTCAAGACCGGAAAACCACTGGCATTTTAACTGCCACCTTACAAATTTTAGATGCGGTCTGCTCCACTTACAATTTTTCTTTTAAATTTTTTAATTTTTTATTTATTTTTTCAATTTTTTAGATATGGTACCTCTACTTAAGAGTTGTTCAAATTAAGAGCATGCATTTGGAACATATTAAATTTGTAAGTAGAGGTACCACTCTGTGGATAGATAGATAGATAGATAGATAGATAGATAGATAGATAGAGAGATAGAGAGATAGAGAGAGAGAGAGACCATCTTATTGAAATAAAAGGATGAGACAAACTTTCTGGCATGATGTAATTTCTATATTCACAACGACACAGCCAAAATAAAGAAGAAATACAGTGCTAATTACAAATCACTGACAGCAGTTTCATTTGATCGTTTATTATAAGATTGCAACTGTTGGGGCAAAATAAATCTTGAGACATTCAGCTGTGACATCCTCGGTCTAAGATTCTGTTGATATCATGCTACTGAATCCAGAATTGCTAATTATCAGGCTCTTACTTTATCTTCTGATCTGCCAGCCATTTTATAAACAACAGTTAGGAAGTAAATTTTTCCCACCCATTAATATTTATATTGGTTTGCCACTAAACTTGTGGGTTAATTCCTGTGCCACTCATTTGCTAATAACAAAACACTGATTGGAAAAAGCACTGGCTGTGTGCAGGCACGTGCATGCACACTCATGCACACATTTTTTTCCAAGAGAGGTGTCACTGAATGAAAAGTTCTGAGCTTGGATGGGTATGTTTCAGGACGCAACTCCCTCGGCCAGGATCTTACCAGTGGGTGAATGGCAGGGTGGAGGGTGGGGGTGGGGGTGGGGAAATCTGGGGACTCAATTTGTTTCAAAACATATCAACTTTTTCCCCAGTTTTTCCCTTTTTTGTTTGCTTCTGTTGCAGGAGTGGAGTACTTGGTTTCTTCTGAGTTGTGGGCCACTCATGTATATTTAATTTCCAGTTCTGTATCTGCTTGCGTTTTGGTGGCAGTAAGACCTGTCTGCCTGATGGATTCGAGCCTAAAGACAAAACTAGTTTATTGTTGCATCTCTTTTTTAAAAAAAAAAGACAAAAGGGAAATGTAAATGTGATTAAGTGGAACGTTTTTGAGTGTGTGAAAATCCAGTTGGCTGAACCGTAATGATATACTGAGGTTGCTTCAATGTTTTCCATTCAAAATGTTCCCACTAACTCTTCCCTGCTGGTTTTATTTTCGAGCCATAATTTTAGCACTTCGTTCATATTTAGGAAATGAATACAGAATATCTAGACTAGACAAAAATGCAGTGCAGAATGAGACATCTAAATAATCATTGCAGGGTTTTCTCAAAACTTCTGGGATGCCTTTGCCCAGCCTGCCCAGAGCAATGAAGCAAGACATGAATACTTGGATGAAACACGGGCCACACTTTATTAACATATAACATTGAATATCCAACTTAAAGGGGAGGGGTAGAAGCATCTTCTGGAGCTGGCGTAACCCTCCACCCAGGCCCAAGTTATGTGAATAATAATTGTCACCCAAGTGACAACCGCCCAAGGCTCCTGGCTCCCACCTCCCAGACCTCCTCAGGGGCACCTCCTCAGGGTCTTAGATATTCAAGTGTTGGGATGGCTTGCACTCCTTTTGAGTTCTTAAACTCCCTTAATTTTCGTCTTCCGCCACTACCCACCAAAGCATTGGGCTATAATTATGCCCCATGTCCACCCCCCCCCACAGTCTGACATTTTGGACCTTAGCCCCCCCCCTGCACATAACCCAGGAAAATCCTGAGGTCAACGTCAGACAGGTGTACACCATCCTGCCGATACAACTCGGGTAACTCCAGCCGATCCATGGATGTTCAATTATGGCTCTGAGGCCAGCTGCCATAGCCCTTCTGACCTCTCATATCACTCCATACCGCACCCTATCCATCTTCCTAGGGTCACTGTCAGCTCTCCATACCAGTCTTGGCAACATAGCCAACCATAGGATACACAAACCTGGGTTTAAATCCTTTAGAATACCAAGGTCCCCAATAATCTTCTCAGTCACACCTTTCCCTGGCATACGCGCCAGGTCGTTCCACCTAGGTGAACCACCAATATTTCAAAAGGCAGCACACCACCCTCTTGCAGAACAAGGTCCAAAACCCCATTCCACAGCAATTCTCTTCTGCCTCTCCACTCCAAAAGGGCTTGAGCTCCTCGCCCCAAATTTGGGCCCCAACTGGAACGTGCTGCAAACTTTGCCGCCCAAAATATGTAACTATGAGCCACAATAAGCATTCGGATTCAGGACTTTGAAACTGGCTAACCTGCAAAACAAGAAAAAAAGGAACACCAGCACATAACTCTTAAAACGAGCCAAGGACCACCGCCCCCCACACACTTAATTGACTCCACATCATACCCCATTGTAGCTGCAGTGGATGCTACACCTATGAGAAAAGAATGTGTACCAAATTTGAAACCCGCTGTGCCTACTTTATCCATGGCTGTCGATGTCACAGACCAGAACTGAAAGCTAGTCAGTGGACACCCATCCGTGTGCTGAAACAAAGCCCCCTCTAAGGCACCCCCTTAAGGCTCTGTACACCCTCATGTTTTGCACTGGGCATAAACCAGTCATATGGTACCTCCCTAAGGTTACTCCGTACCCTTTCCTGCTTGGTCTGTCTTTGATCACCATAACAGGAGGACCATACAATCTTCAATCATCTTCAAGTCTGAAATCTGGAAAGCAGCCTTGGACTCATCCTTTTCAGACAAATCTACTAATTCACTAACTCTGAATGCTGCCCCCATGCTACCAAAGTAATTGCCTGAAATAAAACACACTCATACAAATCTTTACAAACTACTGCTCACAGGAGCAGCAGGCTTTGCAGTAACGCTGGCGATATTGGATTCCTATCTCTTCCTGCTCACTTCTCTCTACTCCAATGCTCAATCATTTTCTTCACCCAAAATCATTAGTAAAATGGGGGAAACTCTGCACTTTACAATAGAAAGCTAGTGCAGACATCCAGCCCCCAATTGATATTCGTGTCAATCCTCTGGACTTGAGCGGGCCAAACTTGACCCAAACCTTCTCTATCCCAAAAAGAGAAAAACTCCTCACAGGATGCCACATATGCTCGCCTCATCCTGGGTGCCAGCACTGAAGCAACATCCCATGTAACCCTCACCCTCCAAGGTTCCATAACTCTTCCGGCAAAGCCTCTGGTTGTCCTTGCACATTTGGTGCCAAATACCTGAACCATCTGATCTGTTGGTGGGACAGGGTGTCAGCAATTGCGTTATCAACTCCCAGCATATAGCAAACTTGAACTACCCTGTTTCCCCGAAAATAAGACATCCCCTGAAAATAAGACCTAATTACAGTTTTGCCCCACACTGAAATATAAGGCATCCCCCGAAAATAAGGCCTCCCCATAATAAGATAACAATAAATGTGTACCGTATTTTTCTTCATGGAAAAATAAGACATCCCCTGAAAATAAGACCTAGTGCATCTTTGGGAGCAAAGATTAATATAAGACACTGTCTTATTTTCGGGGGGAAACGGTATGTTGAGCTCAAGGCAATGCAGTGCAAAGGCTCAGACTAAATTCATCACAGTGACAGTGCCCGCCAACACTTGGCCCATCAATAATAAAAGATTTCAAAATCACAAGATCATAGAAAAAGCTGCATCCCTCAAATCATCAACATAAAATAAACTTCTATCACACCAATCAAGCTTCCATTTCAGAACCTTAGGGCACTTGTCTAGGTGTGTTCATGGTACCCTTGAACCTTGTTCAGTGACCGCAGCGGGTCCAGAATGCGGCAGCCAGGTTGGTGGTTGGTGCACGTAGGTTTCACCGCATCACCCCCATCCTGGCCCGACTGCACTGGTTGCCCGTTGCCTCCTGAATAAGGTTCAAGGTGTTGGTTTTGGTTTACAAAACCCTCCATGGCTTGGCCCCTGACTATCTGACAGAGCGTATTTCCCGACGATTAGATTAGATTAGATTAGATTAGATTAGATTAGATTAGATTAGATTAGATTAGATCCTACCTGATCTTCCTTGGCCCTCTCGCTCCGGGTCGCCACCCCGAAGGAGGCCCATAAAGTGATCACTCATAAACGGGCCTTCTCGGTAGCTGGCCCCACAATCTGGAATTCTCTGCCGAATGAGATAAGGCAGGCTCCTTCGTTGGCGTCCTTTAGAAAAGCTCTGAAGACCTGGCTATTTAGGGACGTCTTCGGTAATTGCTAGGGGAACACTGTTCCCCCCCGTCCCCCCTGCCTCTTGCCAATACTGTTTTTGTCTGTTGTAGATGTTACTACTTTTAATTTTTAATTTTGTGTAAACTGTCCTGAGTTCCCATTTGGGAAATAGGAGCAGTATACAAGTCTGAAAATAAATAAAAATAAATAAAAAAATAAATACCCACTCTGCAGACACAGAGAGTGAGAAATAGAGAGGAGAGAGAGAGAGAGAGAGAGAGAGAGAGAGAGAGAGAGAGAGAGAGAGAGAGAGAGAGAAGATACAAAAAGAGGGGAGAAGAAGAGAAGTAAATAAAGCACTAAGCTACTGGAGAGAAAGAGCTCTTTCAGAGTTGAGGGCCATTTCTAAATGTCTGAATAGCCACTTCTCCAGCTGCAAGCTCACTATTCCAAGGCAGAAGGGATCACTTCGTTCCGCGGAGCTTTTGTCTCACCTATTTCTCTGGACATCAGAAATAATTTGATGTTCGAAGAACAATACTTACCTGTGGTGCAGTCGAGATGCAGGTTAAGGTAATGTATCTGAGCTTCAATTACAGTGATTTAGAGAAGAGAGAATAAATTGTGGGTTTTAAGTAGACCAGTTTCTGAGGTGAAGGCTCTTTCATTCAAAAGGGCAAAGCTTTATCCCCCTCCCCCGATGACTATCATTCAAAAAATCTTCTTCCTAAATTGGCACCCATGAGAAGCACTGTTTTCTCTCACCAGGAACAATGTGCCACAAATGGGAGGTTGTAGGAAAGCTGAGCACTCTGTGCCTTGCAATAAATGACTGCCAGGAACTCCTTGCTTTTCTTATCCTTTTCTTTACAAGATAAGGAGAGATCTGGTTTTTTTCCTTGTCCTCCCTCTATTGGACAAGGAGTTGACGTTAAATCCTCCCACCGTCAACCTTAATTTTATTGAGAATTCCCCTTCTGCACACAGCCCTAACAATTGTGAAAAATAAAGGATTTTTTTTTAAAAAGGGAAAAAAGGAAAATATCAAATAAAATTTCAAAAATTAAAAGTGGTATCATGACAAAGAGCATCTTCTGCATCATTTCTTTCAGTTTTCAGCAACATTTTTTTAAAAAAATTTCTAAGCTCCCTGGCTCCAATGTAGAACCAATGGCTCACCTCCCTTCCATTTTATTCTTCCAACTAGAGACGGGTATGAACCACCAGTTCAGAGGTTTGGTGCAACTTGTTGACTGGCTGCACAGCTCACCCACAGTTGGGCATCCCGCCCACCTCAGGCAAGCACCCATTCAGAGAGAGCACCCAAATTGTGTGTGGGGTAAGTAAGGGAAGGAGAGATGACTGGCTCACACTTCCCAGTGAATTTTTGACTCATGACAATTGGAACATGGATCTTCCAACATCAAAAGCGAATTGAGTTGTGGAGTCCTGAGATATTCTTTTTTTAAAATTTTTAATTTTTTAATTAAATATTATAAACTACAATACAAAAAAAGATAAAACAACATAAAATAAAGGAAAGATAGCTGAAAGGAGGTCAGATGTGCACTCTTCACTTATCCTCCATTTAGACATGAGGGTAAATGGGTGATGGAGATGTGTTTGCGGGGGGGTGCACGAGTGCCACTCACTACATCCCCCCCTTCCCCAGAAGCCTGTATAATCTTTTTGTGTTAAATCTGATGGTCTTCAGAAACAGCTGGTAAACATGTTCAGCTCAATGTTGTCAATCCGAAGCCCTGATAAGGAAAAGGTCCCAATCATGGGAGCACTGCCAGTACATTCAATGTGATCATGATTCCAGGCTCCATTGTGTCCCTTCAGTGTTGCACTGGCCTCCAAAACATGGTAGGAACATAGCAGATGGAGCTACATACACCCTCCATAAGAGACAGGATTTTTAAAAAATCTTTTGGACTGCACATCACATAATTTTCCATTCTGGGAATGCCACCTTAGATACAGCTTGCCAAAGAGAAAGCGCTCGACTGGAAGGCCAAGCTCCACCCAACCTTCTTGTGCTCACCCAAGTGCTCACTGTGAGCTTCCTTTCTGAATGCAGGGTTATGGAGGTTCTGGTCTGTGAAAAAAAAAAGTTGCATCCTTAATCTCCATATCTCCATCATTCATAAGAACATAAGAAGAGCCATGCTGGATCAGGCCAACAGCCCATCTAGTCCAGCTTCCTGTGTCTCACAGTGGCCCCACCAGATGCCCCTGGGAGCGCATGAGACTAGATATCTGTCTTCTAATCCCACTCCCCTGCATCTGGCCCTTGAAGTACCCCGGTTTAAAGCCTGGCGATTACACATCTCCATCATGGTTTGTAACCTGTGATGGACTTTTCCTCCAGGAATCTGTCCAATCCCCTTTTGAAGGCATCCAGGCCAGATGCCATCACCACATCCTGTGGCAGGGAGTTCCACAGACTAACAATGCGCTGGGTGAAAAAAATATTTTCTTTTGTCTGTTCTTACTCTCCCAGCCCTCAATTTGAGTGTATGTCCCCTAGTTTTGGTATTTTGTGAGAGGGAGAAGAGCTTCCCTCCATCCACTTTACTCATGCCCTGCAGAATTTTGTATGTCTCAATCATATCCCCCTCAGGTGCCTTTTTTTCTAGACTAAAGAGCCCCAAATATTTTAGCCTTTCGTCATAAGGGAGGTGCCCCAAACCAGTAATCATTTTAGTCACTCTCTTCTGCAACCTTTCCAGTTCCACTATGTCTTTCTTGAGATGCGGTGATCAGAATTGTACACAATACTCCAGGTGGGGCCTTACTATTGTTTTGTATAATGGCATTATAATGTTGCCTGTTTTATTTTCAATCCCCTTTTTGATAATCCCTAGCATGGAATTGGCCTTCTTCACCACTGCCACATATTGGGGAGACACCTTCATGGAGCTGTCCACCAACACACCAAGATCTCTTTCCTGATCCATCACAGATAACTCAGAGCTCATGAGTTGATAGATAAAGTTTTGATTTTTTTGCCCCAATATGCATTACTTTACATTTGGCTACATTAAATCACATTTGCCATTTCACAGCCCATTCCCACAGTTTGGAGAGATCCTTCTGGAGCTCTTCACAATCTTCTCTGGTTTTTACCACACAGAAAAGTTTTGTGTCACCCGCAAACTTCGCCACCTCACTGTTTATCCCTGTCTCCAGGTCCCAGGACAGATTCCCTGGGGCACACTGCTTTTCACTTCTCTCCATTGTGAAAATTTCCCATTGACACCTACTATTTGTTTCCTGGATCTCAACCAGTTCTCAATCCATAAGAGGACCTGCCCTCTTATCCCCTGACTGTGCAATTTTCTCAGCAGCCTTTGGTGAGGGACTGTGTCAAAAGCCTTTTGAAAATCCAGACAGACTATATCCACTGGTTCATGCAAATCCACATGCCTGTTGACCTTTTCAAAAAATTCTAAAAGATTTGTCAGACAAGACTTACCCTTACAGAAGCCATGCTGGTTTTCTCTCAGCAAGGTTTGTTCTTCTATATGTTTTAAGATTTTCTCTTGGATGAGGCTTTCCACCATATTCCCTGGGACAGATGTAAGGCTAACTGGCCTGTAGTTTCCCGGGTCCCCCCTCCTTCCGTTTTTAAAAATTGGTGTGACATCTGCTATCCTCCAGTCCTCCGGCACTGTGGCCGTTTTAAGAGACAAGTTGCATATAACCATTAAGAGATCTGCAATTTCATTTCTCAGTTCCCTAATAACCCTTGGGTGGATGCCATCTGGGCCCGGTGACTTGTTAGTCTTCAATTTATCAATTAGTCCTAAAACATCCTCTCTTTTAACCTGTATTTGATTTAACTCTTTATTCAAGAGGGGCCGTTCAGGCAGCGGAATCTGCTCAAGGTCCTCTGTCCTGAAGACAGATGCAAAGAACTCATTTAATTTCTCTGCAAGTAAAGTATTCACTCAAGTTTGCTTAAAACAATACTTCAGCAGATGTTAGAGTTGTATTTGAGTTCCTCAGAAGAAAGCTCTCAGTGAGCTGCAGAATTCACTCTGGGGTGGGTGCCTCCTCTGGCCCGCTACAAAATGGCATGCATAGCCAATTGGATATGCATACCATTAAGTTGCAGTAGCAGTAGCAGGCAGAGGCACCTCTCTTTCGGGTGCCTCTGTGACTCACTGCCTGTGGTGCACTTGGGCTGGGGAATGAAGTGAGAGAGGACCCCTACGGGCACCCGCTGTGACTCACTAAGAAGGGAAGTGTACTTGCAGTAGTGCAATGCGAGTACACATCTGGCTTACTGGTTAGGGGTTAGCGCAAGGGCTAGGCTTAGGGTTACGGGTAAGGTTAGGGTGAGTTACTGGGGTGCACCTCTGGGTGCCTCTCTGACCCACTAAGAAGGACAGTGTACTGGCGTATGGGTTCGGGTTCGGGTTCGGGTTCGGGCTAGGTTTAGTGGCTTTTTATGCCCGACTGGCACATCCCAGAAGTCTCGGTCAAAACCTGGCCAAGTGGCCATGCAATTGGTGGAATGGCTCCAAAAATTTGCATGGTCCACTCCCATGGCCAGCCCATCATTGCGCAGGTGTAAAAAAATAAAAATAAAAATAAAATAATATAAAATAAATTGAGACGTTTTGTTGCAAGAAAAACCCACTGCTGCTACTGAAAAAAATTCAGGCAGTTTTAAAATAGCTATTTTCGCATGTTTCTGTGGTGTTTTGGTGTGTTTTTGGACCATGCGATTTCAAAATAAATACTGCAGTTGCCCCATTTTGGATGCCCCCCACCAGAGCAGCCCAGGAGAGGAGAGGGGGGGAGGCCAGGGACCCCCCCTCAGAAACCACCCCTCTGGGAGGTGCCCTCACTCGCCTGCTTTTTTGGCCGGGAATCAGGGTTTTTTATTTTTAAAACTTTTTTTTCTGTGCCACGCCGCTTGGTGAGTTGGCGTGGCGACTTGACAAGGATGCGCACTTTGCGCAGCCCAGGAGAGGAGGGGGGAGGACGGGGACCCCCCCCCAGAAACCACCCCTCTGGTAGGTGCCCTCACTGAGGCAGGCATATTTTCACCTGCTTTTTTGGCCGGGAATCGGGTTTTTTTATTTTTAAAACTTTTTTCCTGTGCCGCTTGGCATCGCGCGATTACTGCGATACCAGGAACGACAATGACAAATCAGACCTATTTTTTCTTTAGTTGGTTCGAGTTCGAGTTCTGGCAGAGTAATTGTCGTTCTTTGTTCCGTTACATAACGGAAACGAGAAACGGAAACGGAAACGAGAATTTCGCCAAGTTGTGCCCATGTCTATCCTCCAGTCCTCCGGCACTGCAAACATTTTAAGAGCCACAGTTAACAGTCTTACCATTCAGAGGGCCACAATTTCATTTCTCTGTTCCTTTATAATCCTTGGGTGGGTGCCATCTGGGCCCAGTGATTTGTGGATCTTCAACTTTAACCTGTAATTGATTTAATTCTTTAGTCAAGAGGGGCCATGTAGGCAGCAGAATCTGCCCAAGGTCTTCTGTCATGAAGACAGATGCAAAGAACTCATTTAATTTATCTGCAATTTCAAAGTCCTCCTTAACCTCCCCTTTTCCTCCTTCACCATCCAGAGGGCCAACTGGTTCTCTGGCAGGTTTTCTACTTCTAACATATTTAAATAAGCTTTTATTATTACCCTTTAGCTAGCCATGCGTTCCTCAAAATCTTTCTTTGCCTCTCTTATCATCTTACATTTCTTTTGCCAGAGTTTGTGTTCCTTTTTATTTTCCTCATTTGTGGAGGATTTCCATTTATAGAAAGACATCTCCTTGTGCTTTAGAGCCTCTCTAACTCCACTCGTTAACCATGTCGGTGCCCTCTTGGACTTAAATGAGCTCTTTTTTCTTTGTGGTATGCACTTGTGCTGGGCCTCTATTATTGTTGTTTTAAACAGACTCCATGCACTCTGAAGAGATTGGATTCTTCTAACCTTCCCCTTCAATTTCTTTCTAACTAGTTTCCTCATCTGAGGGAAGTTTGCCCTTTGGAAATAAAGGGTTTTTATGTCTGATTTGCTTGACACTCTTCCTCCAACATGCATGGCAAAGGAGATTGCAGCATGGTCACTGTTCCCCAGAGGCTCAGTGACATTCACATCCCTGACCAGGTCCTGAGTATCACACAGTATTAGATCTAGAGTTGCCTGTTCTCAGGTGGGCTCCATGACAAGTTGCTCTAAAGCACAGTCATTCAGCAAGTCGAGAAACCCAGTTTCTCTTTCTTGCTCGGAGCTCACATTGGCCCAGTCAATGTGGGGATAATTGAAGTCCCCCATGATTGCTATCCTATCCCTCTTAGACACCTCCATGATTTCTCTCCTCATTTCAAGGCCCCCCTCAAGTTTTTGATCTGGTGGATGATAGAATACCCCAACTATCACATCACTCCTTGGACCTGGTAGTTTAACCCACAGTGATTCTATGGTAGAGTCAGACCCTCTGTCAATCTCTATTCTGCCAGATTTTACCCCTTCTTTGACATAGATGGCCACTCCCCCTCCAACCCATCCCTCTCTATCCCTTCTATAGAGTTTATTGCCTGGGATTGCTGTATCCCACTGGTTCTCCCATTTCCACCAGGTTTCTGTTATGGCTATCATATCTATGTTATCCCTAGCTGCCAAATGTTCAAGTTCTCCCATCTTTGCTCGGAGGCTTCGAGCATTGGCGTAGAAACACCTGTACAGTGGGTCCTGCAACAACAGCTGCTTCTTTGTTCTGCCCCCCCCCAGCTTTTATTTTCAGTAGGCAAACTATCACATTCCATTATTCTCCCAGTGCTAATACCTGCTATTAGAGATGGGCACGAATGAAAAAAATTGTGTTTCATTTGTCGTTTGTCATTTAGGGAGTCGGTTTTGGTTTGTTTCCATTTTTTGTGAATTTTTGCAAAAAAATTGTTTTCATTTTGTTTGTTTCATTACCGTTTCGTTACCATTTATTTCCAATTTTTGTGGGGGGTTTTTAGCTTTTAAAGCAGTTCAATGTATTGCTGTAACGAAAACGAAACGGACGACAAAATTTCTGGTGTTTCTGTTCATTTCATTTCATTTTAGAGATAAAATTTGTTTGTCGTTTTGTTGCGTAACGAAACGAAAAAATGGAAACGGAAACGGAAAATTGATCGTTTTGTGCCCATCTCTACCTGCTATGTCATCTCTATGTGATTCTCTACCCTCTGCAACCTCATTCCCCGGGGATGAGGTGTTCCGAACCGGATGCCACTCAGCTCCTGTCGGCTTTCCCCCAGTTATCAGTTTAAAAGCTTCTCTGCAGCCTTTTTGAGGTTGAGTGCCAGCAATCTGGTCCCAAAGACCAGGCATGTTCAAACTTCAGCCCTCCAGATGTTTTGGACCACAACTCCCACAGTCCTTTGTCACTGGTAGTCTAAGCTTAGAATTCTCGGTGTTGTGGTCCAAAATATCAGGAGGGCCGAAGTTTGGACATGCCTGGTTTAGATTAATACCCATATAGAGCTAAAATGCATTTACATTACTCTTGGTTGGTTGGTTTGGGTGGTTTGTGGAAAGAATGTGTGATGACATCCTGGTAGGTAGATAGTTATCAAGCTTATACCTGGTAGTGCCTGTTGAGGAGAAGTGTCTTTTTGTCAGGCCCTCAATAGTGATAGACTAGAAATCCCATCATTCCCTTGCTGGTTGGTGGGATGGAATGGCATTTAGACACATTTCAGAAGACAGACAGTTTGGGTGGGAAAGCTGCTATTCACATCTACCAAAGAGTAAGTCCATCTGCAGACAGAAGGACAAGTTTCTCAGCTATCAGCTGTATACTTGCACAGGAAACACTGTGTGTTCCTCAAAGTCATATATTTTATAAACAACGCCACTGAGAACAATTATTTTTCTTTAAACTTACCAGTCATGAAATGTCTTGTCAGGAAGTTTTTTCATTAAATAAGAAAATGAACCACTGAAATCATATATCTGGGTTTTTAATTTGGAGTGGTATTTAAAAAACAACAACAGGAAAGGTTAATAGCTGTGATTGCCAGAACCTTGGTTTGTGTAATCCCATGAATGCCTGACAGGAAATGAATCTTTCCTGTTATGTGTGTGGAAAATAAATCTGTGGGGTTATAGAACTCAAGCTGCCTCTGTTTATAACCAAGGCAAAGTTCAGTTGTTGGGTTTCTTTTTGTCCACAACCCCCCACCCCCGAAAATTGAGTTTGTTTATTTATGGGTTCTCATTTATTTATTTATTTTTTCTCTAAACCACATTCCTGATTCCACTTTAATGTGCCTTTTCAGACACAGGGATGTGAGGTGAATGCTATCAGGTTCGTAGCAGCAGATAGATCTTTGATGTGTTAAGTAGATTTCATTGTAAATAAGCACATTTATCTTTATTTTTCAACAAGGAAATTAAAGGATTTAAATGGTTGTATTAGATTTTCACCCTCTGTGATATTGGTTCATGAATAATAATTAATTGATTTTTCCCCCTTCACGGTTATTCCTTCAACTAATGCATTGTTCTCTTCCCCCTTTAATTCATTTAATGGGTTGCATTTTAATTTTCTCTGTTGGCCTCGAAGACAATTGATATAATTGATGAGGGACATATTCAGACAGGGGAATGTTGAAGAAATAAAATGGGCAACAAGGGAGAAAAAGCAGCACCAAAGAACCAAGGCTGGAGAAAGGCTAGAAGGTCCAGTACTGACAGAGATAAGATTTAATAACTATTTACATATACCTGACATATTCCAAACTACCCATTTTAGGTCATACCCATAACCTAAAACAGGCCTGTCCAACAGGTAGACCGGTGGCTACCAGTAGCCCGTGAAAGGTTCAAAAGTAGCCTGCCAGCCATCAATTAAAAATGTGAGGGGATAAGTTCTCTACCTCTACTTCCCCCACCCCAAGGACCACCACTGCCTCGGCAAAGCTCTGGGTCTGGCCAGCCCACTGTCTCAGCCGAGCGGGGCAGTTCAAAGGCTGCTGTACTTAATGAGCATATGGTCAGAACAGATACAATTCATAAGTAGAGGTTTTAGTGTAGTAGCCCTCGGGCACTTTCGACTGGAAAAAGTAGACCTCGGCCTGTTCAAAGTTGGACAGCCCTGACCTAAAATAATGAGAAAGTGAGATACAAACTATCCAGAAGTTGAGTCATAACAACTGGACTTCTTTTCTTGTGAGATTGAAATGTTTCACTACTCATCCAAGTAGCTTTGTCAGTCTAAGGAAAGTTGGTGTGAGGCCTCCAATTTATACTTCACCTTTGTTCCACTTCATCCTGGTCTGAATAGGCTTGTTAGGTGGACAGTGGCCTGAATGGGCTTGTTAGGTGGACAATGGCCTGGGGTATGTGAAATTCACAGCTGTGCAACTCTTCCCAATACCCATTCCGCATGGGTTGTTAGCCATGGCCATCCTCGTGGAGGTGTGAAGTGCTTCTGATTTGTCTGGGGATTGATGAAAGGGCTGCTTGATAAGTAGCAGACAGATTGTGTCTGAGTACCCCACCTCTGTTGATAGAGGGATTTTCAATTTGTTAAAGATCCCTTATATAAATATTTAATGCATGTGGAGAAGGGTTGAAATGACTCAATCTCAGAAGAAAAAGAAGTCCAGTTGCCATGACTCAACTTCCAGTTTTTATTTCTTTTTTCCTTTTTACTGTTATTTACTGTTAGTTTTATCTTCGATTGTAAACCACTGAGTTCCTTCTGGAAGATGGGTGGCATAAAAATGCAACAAATAAATAAATAATAAATAAACAAAATTATAACCTCACCTGGATGACTGAGAATCTTCACTGAGATAAAAACGGAAGCTCAAAGAGCAACTCCACACATGACTATATGAGTGACATACATGCAGTATCAGATTTAAATGGAAGATGTGTTGAGTCTGCAGCAGGCTATTCCTGCTGTATGCTGCTGGGCCTCAGAATTTCCAATAAAGAGTCCAGCAGGAGAGACATCCAAGGGGGGATACTGGTTTTATTGAGCTCAATAAAAGACAGCAGGCCAACACCCCACCCAGGACAGTGCTGAGGTGTTCCACCCAGAAACAAAATGGTTGCAAACTTTTATAACTTTTATACCTTTCCCCCTCCCCTCCCACAGCATGCACACACATCCCTGGGATAGGTAGGTGGTGACCTTCAGGGAGGCCACCAATGGTGACAGTTTGGGGCGTCTCCCAGGGCGGTCCTGGTGTGGTTTGGGGGTGGCCCTAGGGCTGGCAACATTACCCAGTCTCTGCCCCATAATCCAGGTGTGGCTGGGTTAATGTTTGCCATTGAGGTGTTTATGAGCCATGATGGTTGGAAACAATGGGCAGAAGCAAATCACATTGTCCAGGAGTTTGGTTAATTTTCAATTCAATAGGAGGGCTGGAAAGTCAACAGAAGGGTCCCAAGTCGTCAGACAAGTTTCTCCAGGGTATGTGGAAAGGAGACAATAGGAGGTCTCCTGGCAGTCTCCTGGCTGAGATTAATCCTTTTGTCCATGAGGAGATTCTTGCCTCGCCCTGGAATCTCCTTGATTGGTGTAGTCACTTCTGGAAGATGCAGCCAGGCCAAAGAATCACCATTTCCCTCCTTCTCTCCCCCTGGTTCCTGCCCGAGATGGTGGTCCCAAGCATAGAGAGTGGGGGGAGGAGTACCCAGGAAAACATGGTGGGTGAGAGGTAAAGAGGGGAGCAGGGGGGTGACCTTCTAGCCCAAGGTGGCGGGGAGGGGAAGGCAGGAGAAAGAGAGGGGGGCAGTGGGTCAACAAGCAATATAAGCAACTCAATGGGTGAATGATGAGTCATCCATGATAAGAAATGGGGTGAGTATAGTCTTGAGGTAGAATAATGGCAGACCTTCCCCTGGTCTAGATGCGGACAAAAGAATTTGATGTCCAGGTGCTTGAGCTGGAGGCTGGAGGGCTAAGCAGGAAAAGGTGCCCCATACAGCCCATTGTCTCTGTGGAGGAAGGAGAAGATTCCCTCTGGCAAAATCCATTCAGGGGAACCAAGCAGTTTGAACTGGTTTCACCATGTGGCAGGGTGATGGTCCTTGATTTGAAATGGAGGTCACTTCCCCAACATGGAGGCAGCGTGTACCCTTGCCCAGGCCTTGAGATACCTGAAGGAAGAAGGAACTGGGAAAATTGAGGAGTCGGGGATATTACTGGAAGGCAGGGAGAGGAAGGACACAGAGGGGAGAGGTGGAGGAACCTTTATTTGGGGAAGAGAGAGAGAGGAGAAGAAGGAGAAGGGAAAAAGAGGGAAAGAGAAAATACTTCTTGGTGCCCTTTTGGCTGTGCAGGGAACGATGCAGTGATGAAAAGGGGGTTAATATGAGATGATCCCCCACCCACCCCCAAGTGTGCCAAGGTCTGGTCTACTGGGGAGTAAGGGGTTGCCCCATTCCCCCTACTTTCCTGAGGCTCGGGGGGGGGCACATGTCCAGGGGAAACAAAGTATCAAATCCACTGTCAATCACCCCTAACATTTGTTACCAAGCCTGTTCGCTTGTAGGGAAAGAAACCGGAGCTTCTCAGCCATTTCTTTTTGGGGAATGTCTGGGCCGATATGGATCAGGTTTGTTTGCATTGTGCTTGTGACGATATCAAGAATTGCAGCCGGATGCGGGGGTCTAATTTTGTCCTTGCCTAATTGACATGTGCTCGTAGGAGCGGGTGCAGGCCTGCCTTCGCAGACACGCGTCTGCTCCCAATTCACACACACACACACACACACATTTTTTTCCTTTGTGTCCTCCACAGATGTGCTGCTGTTAAGTGCTTCAGAATATGAGGGATCTCTCTCTTTTTTAAAATGATAAATTGCTAAATGTCAGGTTTTATTAATGACATGGATTAGGGCCTCAGGAGGACTTCATCCCTCCATGGGTAAAAAGGGAACTCAAGACAGAGACAAAGAGAGGGACTAAGCAGGCATATCCAAACTTTGGCCCTCCAGATGTTTTGGACCACAACTCCCACAGTCCTTTGCCACTGGGAATATAGGCGTGGAATTCTGGGAGCTGTGGTCCAAAACATCAGGAGGGCCGAAGTTTGGTCATGCCTGGACTAAGGGAAGCCAGTGTGTGTGTGGGAGGAGATAGCAGAAGACACTGTTAAAAATACAATGATGTCTGACCAATGCCTCATTTGGTTATACAGTAACCCCCCAACCTTTTGCGGTTCATATATTGTGGTACTGGTATATTGCTGGACCGCAGTATATGAAACAAAGGCCACCTGGAGTAAGGTGGATGGGCCTGTTTCTGGCCTCCTGTACTTACCCCAGGCCTGGCACTGCCTTGAACAGGCCTGTGACGGGCTTCTGGAGCCTATCAGAGGGCCCCCAGAACTGCTTTCCAGCAAACCGGAAGTGACTTCCGGAAAACCAGAAGTGACTTCCGGATAGCTGAAAACCACTTCTGAAACCTCTGACAGGCCCCAGAAACCTGTCGGAGGCCTGTTCGGGGCAGCACCAGGCCTCAGGTAAGTGTAGGAGGCCTTACATACGACCCTACCCAGCAATTAAGATCGAGCCAGGGGGCCCTCTTGAAAGAGCCATGCCTCAAGGAAATGAGAGGGATGGCTTGCAGACACAGGGCCTTCTCGGCAGCTGCCCCCAAGCTATGGAATGCCCTCCCAAGTGAGATCTGCCTGGCGCCAACATTGATGACATTTCGGCACCAGGTAAAAACCTTCCTGTTCCAGAAGTTTTTTAATTGATACAATATAGACTGTGGGTCCTCTGATGGCAATTTTAATGTAATGATTTTAGTGTAAGCTTTTTATTATTGTTTTAATTATTTATTGATATCTGACATTTTATCTGTTTTAATTTTTTGATTGTAAGCCGCCCAGAGACCTTTGAGTATTGGGCGGCATATAAGTTGTAAAAATAAATAAAAATAATAATTATATAGCCCGACCCCGACTCCACCTGACCCAGCATCTGCATATTGTGGATTTTCAATTATTGCTGGTCAGGTCGGGTCCCTGACCCCCACAATAGGTTGGGGGGTTACTGTCATGATTATAATCTCAGACCTGCATAGCTGGAAGGGACCTTATGGATCACTGAGTTCAGACTCTTTCAAGGAAACACAGTGGGGAATTGAGCTCCCAGCCTCGGGCTCCACAGCCAAATACGTAAACCATTGACCTTATTTGTGGTCTTTGTCAATGCAAAACAAGATCAACAAGATGGGGCAGGGTGCCAGTGGTGGTTATGATCAATCTGTGCAAAATTTTCCCTCCCCAATTTTCCATTTGTTAAATTAAACCCACACCTGGGGCAAACCAAACAGGATATACTAATTTCTCAAAAGTCACAAAGCATCTGGGTTGACTGATCGCACCCAAAGGGTGATCATAAATGACCTCTCTTCAGCTTGCAGAGATGTGACCAGTGTGGTGCCCCAGGGTTCTGTTCAGGGTCCAGTGCTGTTCAATATCTTTCTTAATGACTTGGAGGAAGGGATAGAGAGTATGCTGATTAAATTTGCAGATGATACCAAACTGGGAAGGGTTGCTAATTCCCTAGAGGATAGGATGAAAATCCAAAAGGACCTTGACAGATTAGAGTGCTGGGCCAAAGCTAATGGAATGGGTTTCAACAGAGGGAAATGTAGGGTGCTGCATCTAGGCAAAAAGAACGAATTGCACAGATATAGGATTGGAGATACCTGGCTGGAAAATAGTACCTGTGAAAGGGATCTGGGAGTCTTGGTGGACCACAAATTGAACATGAGTCAGCAGTGTGATGCGGTGGTCAGGAAATCCAATGTGATTCTTGGTTACATCAACAGAGACATAGTGTCTAGATCAGGGGTGGCGAACAAGTTCGACAAAAAGAGCAAAAATTTTTATACTGTGAGAGTCAGAGAGCCACACCACGCAGTGACCTGCCAAAACAGACAAACACTCACACAAAAGCATATAATTATAACAATAATATATTAAACACATGATATAACATGTTCAGTCAGGTGTTTTTTGTTACCTTCTTGGAGTGATGGGATGATAATCTCAGTGGGATTTCTGGCATCTTTTGTTTTCAGTAATCTTCTGCAAATCAGGTTTGTATTCAGTTGTAGCCACTCGGAGCAGTTCCTTTACATGAGTGTCAGTCAGAATGGACCGGTGCTTTGATATCACGTGTTTCAAAGTAGAAAACAGCTTCTCACAGACGTATGTTGACAAGAACATAGACAGCAGCTTGAGATTGGCTCTTTTTACACATGGGTATTTTTCAGTTGGCACAGCTCTCCAAAACGTAACATGGCCTTCCTTCAAAAGAGATTTCAGTCTATCGTCCTCGCGTAGCTCAATCATTTCTAGTTCACTCGCTGCCTCATCAGTAACAAGTGGGGTTTTCAGGCAGTCGGTGTCAGCATTAAACAGGTCGATGAGAAAAGTGATCTGTGGTCTTTTTTGGTCCAAGTCCTCAAACCGGAAAGTAAACTTCTCTTGCAGTTGTGTAAGTTGTTTCACGTATCCAGCTATATCTGTTTTAACACCGGTCTTCTGCAGGGTGCTGCGCAAAGAAGGAAAATGGGATAGATTGCTGTTTTGAATGTGTGCTTTAAAAAGCTTCAACTTGTTTACAAAGGAGAATACACTTTGTGTCAGCTCAGGAAGAGTTTTTAATTTCCCCTGCAGGTCCACGTTTAGTTTATCCAAGTGTGAAAGCATGTCCACTAAAAATGCCAAATCCATAAGCCACTCGGGGTCGGAAAGCAGAGGATACGTTTTGTTCTTCTCTGCCATAAACAATTTTACTGTTTCCAAAAGCTCAAAAAAGCACGAAACTACTTTGCCTCTTGAGAGCAATCTCACTGCGCTGTGCAGTGGCAGGTCACCGGTCAAGTCTGTGTCAAGTTCTGAAATGAGGTTCTTGAATTGCTGGTGATTAAGGGCGTGCGTACGGATGTAGTTCACAATCTCCATCACAGGCTTCATAACGTGGTCTAAATTCAGTGTTTTGGACACAAGTTGCTCACGATGGATGATGCAGTGGAAGTTCAAAAATTCAGGAAAGGCATCATCACCTTTACAAAGACCCACAAGTCCATTTACTGAGCCAATCATCGACGGTGCTCCATCCGTGACTATTGCGGTGAGTTTTTCAAAAGACATATTCGCTTTTTTAAAAACGGCAGTCATTGCCTCTTTTATGTCAGTACCACGAGTTCTGTCTTTTAATGCGACAATGTCGAGAAGCTCTTCTTTAATCACGCAGTCCTCAGGCAAATATTGCCAAATGACTCGTCTAATGCAACACTAAAATAAGCACATGCGTTCAAGTCTGCATGTAGATCTGACTCAATCACATTATTTATGTCTGCTATTCTGGTTTCAGCTGTGTGCCGTGACAGCTGGAGATCATTGATGGAATCTTTGAGTTTTTTATTGTCTGGAGCCAAGGTTTCAATTACATCCGCAAAACACTGTTTTAGAAACTCCCCCTCATTGCATGGTTTTTTAGCACGGGCAATGTTCCACGCCACTTTATAGGATGCAAGGGTCACAGTTTCTCCATGCTTGGTTAATTGCTGAAACATTTGAGACTGTCTTTTTACCTGGCTTTTCAAGGTGCTCAATTTTTGCTTGCGTAGTTCAGTACCTTTGGGTAATTCCTTGTCAATATTAGCATGGAGAGTTTTAAAATGACGGTGAAGATTTGAAGCCTTGAAATGTGATATCATAGTATTGCATATTAAACACAGCACTTTCCCATTCCGTTCAATAAAGAAGAAAGCATCTTCCCATTCTTCCAAAAATGTCCTGTGTTCATCTTCATATTTTCGTTTAGCTTTGCATTTTGCCATTTTGAGTGAGGGTAAAAATCCTGCAGTGATGGTGAGGGTGTGCTGCGTCCTCCACACTAAGAACTAACGGCAAGATGTGACACAACATGTGACACACGGGTCCCCCCGCTCTCTGGCCCGTGCAGTTGTTTCCGGGGGATGGGAGACGTGATGACGCAGCCTGGGGGCGGGACTGCGCCCTCGAAGATCTCTCCTCAGAGGTCCCTCCTCAGAAACAGCATAACAAAATCCAAACTTGGAAAAGAGCCACAGTATACAAAATAATGATAAGAGGCAAAGAGCCGCATTCATTTTGGCCAGGAGCCGCATGCGGCTCGAGAGCCTCGTGTTCGCCACCCCTGGTCTAGATCAAGGGAAGTGATGGTACCACTCTATTCTGCTCTGGTCAGACCCCTCCTCGAGTACTGTGTCCAGTTCTGTGCACCTCAATTTAAAAAGGATGTTGACAACCTCAAGCGGGTGCAGAGGAGGGTGACCAGGATGGTTGATGGTCTGGAAGAAATGTCTTATGAGGAACGGCTTAGGGAGCTGGGAATGTTTAGCCTTTCAAAAAGAAGGCTGAGGGAGGAAATGATAGCTATGTTTAAATATTTGAAAGGATGTCATATTGAAGAGGGAACAGGTTTGTTTTCCATGGCTTCAGAGACTAGGACTTGGGGCAATGGTTTCAAACTACAGGAAAAGAGATTCCATTTGAACATTAGGAAGAACTTCATGACAGTTAGAGCTGTTCGGCAGTGGAATATGCTGCCACGGAGGGTGGTGGAGTCTCCTTTTTTGGAGGTCTTTAAGCAGAGGCTGGATGGCCATATGTCAGAAATACTTTGATGGGGGTTCCTGCATGGCAGGGTGTTGGACTGGATGGCCGTTGAGGTCTCTTCCAACTCTATGATTCTTTGATTCTTTGATTCTATGATTCTATCTGCCCTGTGCTCATACCTTGCAACATGCAGCACCTCAAAGCATCAGTTACTCTAGTTTTAAATTTGGCACATTTTTAACATTCCAGGGTATGACGGTGAGAAAATAGTGGCCAAAAATGGTTTTTTCATAGAGTATTGTCAACTGCTCCAGATGGTGAGGTGGAAACTGGTGTCTGATGAAAGAACACTCAGATTCAGCATCATCTGCAGTGAACTTTCTTCCTGGTATAGTGTCTCAAGACAACACCTCTGAGAAACTGGGGAGCTGCAGGTGAGGCCAGCAATGTGGTTAAAGATGCAACCTTCCACATATTTGTCTTTTGTTGTTGGGATTATATTTTTTTGGAATTGCTCTTGCTGTTGGGTGTGATTACAAGGGTTTGTGCCCTTTTCACTATTTGAAACTTTTGTAAATAAATAAATAAATAAATAAATAAATAAATAAATAAATAAATCAATAAATCACAGAAGTGTATTTGCACAAAATGTATGTCTACCTGCTGAAAACTCTTTCACGTTACCTAGAAGGACAAGAATTGCCTCTAACAAATTTATTATATATATTTGCACAAAATATAGGTTTGCTGGCTAATGCTGCACCATACAAAGGTAGAACTCTGCAAATGCCCACAGTCTTTTACAGCAGCAAAAAACAAAAACAAAAAAACCACACAAAACTCTTTGACAATGGGTGGTCTTGATGAATTGAGGCACCTTTTCCCACTGAGGCTGAGGAATTTGTAGGTATATGTTACATCCTTAACTCAGTATTCTAGCATGATATCAGATTGAATGGACAGTGGTATCTGGTTTACGAGTACTTTGGTTTACAAGTGTTTTGCAAAACAAGCAATAATTTTAATAAAGTTTTGCTTTGTTTTGCAATCACAGCCTGGCTTACCTCTTCCTCCTCCATCTGACTCCCAGTGGGCCCATGCCAGGCCCAGCGCAGAAATGAAGTGGCCTCCGGCAAACCAGAAGTGACCTCCAGGGCTTGGCACGGACCCAGGAATGTTCAGAATGCGCTTCCAGACCACCTGAGGTCCATGTTGGGCCCAATGTGAACCAGAAGTTATATCCAGGGCTCAACACAGTCCTAGCGCTGCTTGGAATAGGCCTCCAGACCATCCAGTGGGCCCACGCTGGAAGTGGCTTGGCGCTGGCCAGTGGTAGCCTTTGGCCCTATCTATGGGCCAGGTGGCCTCAGGCCCTGGCCACAGGCCCTGGCTGCTGGGTCCTGATTGCTGTGGCCACCAGCTCCTGTACAGCAAAGCAAATTTCCCCATAGGAAATCATAGAAACTGGGTCCCCAGAATGAATCATTTGAGTTTCCATTATTTTCTATGGGGAAACTTGCTTTGATACATGAGTATTTTAGTTTACCAGAATGCTTCTAGAATGGATTATTCTCTTAAACCAAGGTACCACAGAAATCAAATAAACTGAATGTTTAGGCCATAGGACAGCATGCATGTATCACTTGTTTCTTTCTTCATACTTTGATCAATGCACATGGCATTTTACAGAATAAAATAGTATCTTCAACAGATCCCCTGCTATGTATGTTTCTCCCTTTGCAGATGGATGACAGAGCCTTTTATGCGGTGGCACTCATGGTGGCTCAGCAGGCTAGAGCACTGAAAACTGTTGGCTGCAAAGTCGGCAGCTCAGCAGTTCGAATCCTGGGTGCCATGCAGCGGAGTGAGCTCCCGCTGTTAAACCCAGCTCCTGCCAACCCATGGGTTCGAAAGCATGTAAATGCAAGTAGATAAATAGGTACCACCATTAAAAACCTTGATCAAGGATGATGGAATGGGCAGTCCAAATGTCTAGAGGGCATCAGATTGAGGAAGGGTCAAGTTTGCATAATCACTATAAGTGGATAGTTGTTTTTGTTGGGGATGTGGGAGAGGGCCTAGGCTCTGGAACATCCTCCCATGGGAAGCCAGACTGGCCCCATCTTTGCTGTCCTTTTGAAAGCAGGCAGAGACCTTTTTCTTCAGGCAAGCCTTCAATGAACGTCTGGATCCCTGAGTGGGATGTTTTAAACAGATGGTTGTGCCTTACTGCTTTGAATGTCCTCTTGGGTTCCTTTTTTACTGTGTTGTAGTGTAGTGTTTGTTTGGTCTTTTTAAGTATTTGTATACTTACTGCGTTTAGCTTTAAATGTTGCATGTTAATGATGTAAGCTGCCTTGGGTTTATTTTAATGGGAAAGGCAGAGTCAAGATATTTTGAATAAATATTTTTTCCATCTGTTCTTATTTTGAATTGTTAAATCGTTTTGATTTATTGTATTTGTGCTTATTTGCTTATTTGTTCTTTTTATTATTATGATTTGATTATTTGGTCTGACTGATTAGTTTTTATTCACTATTTTAAGTTGTTTACTCTGTTTTTGTATTTTGTATATGTTTGTAAACCGCCCAGAGTAGCTTTTTTGCTAGATGGTTGCAGTATATAAATAAATAAATAAATAAATAAATAAATAAATAAATAAATAAATAAATAAAGAAGAATGAATGACTAATCCTTGCTTCTGATGCAAAGAAACATATGCAATATAGAAATTTTTCTTCAGCCTTATTTCAATAATCATCCAACAGTCAATGATGCTGCTCTCGAAACACAGGCTCCTTTTTTTCTTCACTATTGCAAAAGCTTCTGAAAATCCTCCCTGCCCCCCAACCTTGTGTTTCTTTTATTCTGGTACATGCGTGTGGGATCTTGGGATTGCTGTCATGATGGAAAAGTTACTTTCTGATCAGAAATTACTGGGATTTATTTCTGAGCAAAGTGTATACGAACAGGAGGTAAATATCTTGCAGATTTTTTCCTGGAACTTATGTCGCTGTGGGTTTATGTCAGATACCTATGTCTTCATAGCTTTCGTATTTCATTTTTACGGCTTCGGTTTGCAGCTGCAAATGCAGTTCATGGCACGCTTCTTATCCTGCCAGAGCTCCACCAAATATCGATTCATCTGTTTCCATCAGAATTGCAAAAGGCACGTAGCAAAAGGTAATGAAACAAAAATGCCAGGATGCATCACAATCAATTCTGTGCTTTCAATGTTGCTGAAGAGCTGTTTTCCCCCCCTGCTTTAAAATAGTCTGTCTTTTCTACATAGCCATAGCCATCCATCTCCTTGCTTTTTATTGTTGCTGTATTTTATACCAGTATCAGGTACACCTGAGCAAAGAGCTGACGCTACGGTGTTTTGCACGTAAATAGGACCATATCTTTTAAAACAAAAGCTTTCTGACAAATGTATATGAGAAAGGGCCCCCAAACTCCACAGTGATGTATTGAGGACATCACTTTGGGATAGATTCATATTGCACTTTGGGAGATTTTTCAGATTATTTATTTTCTGGGGAGTTCTGCAAGATTGTGCTTGTATGCTGCCAAAAAGATGTACAGGATCAGTATAGGCACAGTAAAAGCACGAAGGAGGCCCGGCCACCCAAAAATCTCATCCTGGCTTCACCTTCCCAGAAGAGGAACAAGTTTGGCTGTTGATTTCGTTGTGATGCATTTGCCCTTTCTTCTGCTATCAAAAGCTCCAGGCAGCGTGTGCACAGCTGATCATGTTCACATAGAAGAATCTGGTTCCATTGTGATTCTAGTGATTTCATCTAACTCATCATGATTCATGCCTATCACTTGTAAAATCCACCTTCTCCACTGCTCACCCTTTTGCATCAAGAAGTCCAATTCCCCACCCATTCTTTATCTCTGTCACCTAAATTCATCTGTTTTGGAGCTAGGCTTAGCTATCTCCTTAGGCAGAATTAAGCCCTCCCAAATTCAGACAAATGTATTGGGTTTCAGATACCTATACAGCCTAAGGCCACAACTGGGGAGGGGGGGAGGGCATCTGCCCCAGGTGGGTTTCAAAATGACAAAATAATATTCATATATTTCATAGTATTTCATGGCCCCCTGCTGGGGGGCATGCAGAACCTGTGTTTGTTCCAGGTGACACAAACTGCTTTCACATGACACCTAAAATCCGCTGGCAACTTAAATGCGGACCCCCAACCAGAGATCATGTGGTTTTTGTCCTGGTTCCTGTGTTCCCACCCTCCCGCACTCTCATTCTATTGCTTCTGTCTGCTGTGAGGGGAGGAAGGAAAAAATGCAGGCTCACCTCCACCTGCCGTCGGCAGCAGCTAATTGTACCAGGACAGGAAGCCTGTTAGGGATTCCTATCTGTTAAAGGGGGGGGACGGGACAAAAACAAACAAAAGGCAGAGGAGGGCCAGGCATGCAATGCTTTAAAATCCGCATAGGAACAGCAACAAGGGTTTTACCTCCTTGAGACCAGGTACTTCTAAAATGCGCTGGGTTGTGCTTAAGTGGGTGTGGTCATACTTTATTTTTTTTAAAGTCCGCTGCTGGTGGGAAAACAATTTTTTTCTCCACATCTGCAAGCACTTGCATCAGATTTTAGGAGTCGTGTGAAAGCACCCACAGACCTTAGTTGTGGGCCTGTTAGCACCTGCTTGAGAACGAACATTCCCCCTCCCTGTGTTTACAAAATTTTAAAATTGGTACCTGCTTCCAAGGAGCAGATACCTGACAAGACACCGATTGTCCAGGAGACTTTGTCCTAGCCACTGTTAGAAACTAATTTAATATATTTCAGATTTGCAAATTTATGCTGCTTTTAGGTGCAGTGCAATAATCGGTGATACCCATGTACTGCTTTGCACTAACATCCTGTGTCTGTTACCTCTCTCACCCATTTCCCTCCCTTCTCCTCCCCCCTCCCAAAGAGAGAGAGAGAGTGGGAGAGAGAATACAGAGTTTAGGGGTGGTCTTTCATGTTTTAATAAAATGCACAAAACATGAAAAAGGCTGTCATTTTTCATTTTTACATTGTTTCAGTGATTGCCAAAATATAACCTCTAAAATATGAATGGCTTGTATTAATCAAAGCAATGCATGCAAGTTTCATTTTTTTTCATTCTCTCTTATTCAACAACAACAATCTTTATTTGCGGCCACAGGCAAATGAAGTCATTATAAGCATGTTGAGGACTAGAGGATATCAGTAAAAAATGAATATATTAGATTTTCCCACATGATTTATAAAAGACAAAAATGTGTATTTGACTTCAGAATTGTAAGGCTAATTTACACAAAAAAACCTACTGTCACACACTAGAAATAAACAAACAAAAACCATGTTACTTCTTTCAGATAAATCTCTTTAGGACGGATCAAACTCTTACAAACTTGCAGCTGAGCCTTCTTTCACTGGCTCTACTGCTATTCTCATGAAATAATCTCAGTATCTTTTTAAAATGAAGGATAGGCTATTTTTGAATCAGAGGGAAGTTCAAATGAATTTTCTTTGGAATGCTTGCACCTCAAGTCTTAACCATTATTCTTTTTGTCCTGCCAAATCTTAATAACCAATCCCATTGATCTGCTAGTTTAAGTAGTTTTATGGAACTCTGTAATGTTGTTAACATTAGTTGCAGAAGAGGGAGCAGGTGGAAGCACCATCTGTCATGCCTACCTCAATGGGAAATTTGCATAAAAGTTTTAAGAACAGCAGCTTAGTGCTGAGGCAATGAAAGTTAGTCTAGTAAAGTTGCCATAAAATCACAGAATGTAAGATATGTTATCTAACACTTTTTCCTCCCCATTCCACCACTGGTAGTTTCGTCCTTGTTTTACGCCACCTCCCAAATGAGCCAGAAGAGGCACGGCAGATGGACATAAGTATAGAAAGAGAGGCTGCAAGAAAGCAGTTGGGTTTCTTATCGCTTCTTTCTCAAAAGCCCAGATCTCAGTTCACTTGCAACAAGTGAGCTGCCACTTGTGTTGGTGCCATGAGCATCGGTACAACCTTGTGGAGGATGGAGTATAAGGGCACATCACAGAGGAGTTCCGCAGATGTGCCATGTTTGGAAAGTTCCGGAGCGTGGTGGGAAGAAGGCAGTCATAGAGAGAAGGACAGGTTCAATGTTTAATTTAATTTAATTTTCTTAAATTAATTTTAGAGTGGTCTCTAAAAGTTGATGTGTCTGTATGTGGGCTAAATAAATAGAAAGTTGGTCATGGTTTTGGGCCTGCTTATGTATCTAGATTCTTACCTTTTCCTCCTTCTGGCTTCCATTTCACAATGAATTACTTTCATTTAGTCCAAAGTAAACTTTCCAAATCATTATTTTTCAAGTAATTTTAACACAGGATTCAAAGTACTCAAATGAATCAGTACATCCACCTGCCAGCAGGCTACACTGAAGACTTAAGGCACAATAGTTTCTTCAAGTTAGTTCTTTTCACATAACTTCAATATATCAAATAAACCCATGGCCAGGGTGTTTTATACAATTTTGAATAAAACAAGCAGAGTTGAGATGGCACTGGCTGGAAGACACAATAAACAGAAGCAGTGACCATGAGCCTGTCAGTTGATTCTTCCACCCTGGAAGCACCATTGCATCACTTCTGCCATGGTTAGAAGTTGTGGGGGTTGTATCCACAAACATCCAGTAGGCAATATGTTGCCCAGAGCTGGTTTCCTTGGTGAATCCAACGGGTGAACCCATCTTAGTATTTGTTTTAGCGCTCAGTCCACATAAAAGACAATATTTTCTTGAGAATGGATTCAGAATATGTTGATCAGGAGGTACAGAAATCTAGAACTGAAATGTCTTTGAAGGTAACATTTGAAGCCTATATTGGATGCTGCATTGGTTAGCCCTCACCTTGAGTACTGTGTCCAGGTCTGGACACCACACTTCAAAAAAGATCCTGAGAAGTTGGAACAAGTTCAGAAGAGAATGACAAGGATGATCAAGGGGGATGGAAGCCAAGCCCCATGAAAAAAGACTGAAAAAACTGGGCATGTTTACCCTAGAGAAAAGAAGACTGAGGTTGATAAGATGACATCAAATCAACCTTTATTGGCATTAAAATAAAATAAAACAACACAACAAGAGAAAATGAGGTACAGCAAGGGGGGTAATCAAGCACGGAACCAGTGATTCTAATATATGCATTAACTACTTAAGCCAATGAGATGGGGAATAGGGAAGCCCAGATCCTCGTGCTGCTATAAGGCCACCTCATCCAGATAAGACGTGACTTGCGTAGAGAGAAGGAACCTAAGCTTAACCAAGCCTTCCCACCCTTGCATTCTATCGAGGATCGAGGATAGATATTTCTTATGAAGTGCATCGTGAGTTGGGCAATGAAAGAAGATGTGTTCAAGCGTTTCAACGGCATTAGTTTGACATGGACAGATCCTCTGGGAGTAAGGGATTCCATTGAATCTGCCCAACAATAGTACGGAGGGGAAGGAATTGCATCTGGCAAGTGAATAGGCTCTGCGCGCTTTGGGACATGTTAGGTAAGTCAGAAAAAAAGCAGGCTTCCCAGGTAGGACTGGGATGTTAAATTGAAGTGGGGAGCTGATGGTATTGGCTTCTCTGCACAGTTCTTGCCATTCAATGTTCAATAGCCTGTCTTTAATAGTCCTATATGCTTCAGATTGACTTAACATGCCAAGCTGCTCAATGTCCAATCCTGCTACTTTAAGAGTGGTAAGAACATCGGAGATCTCGACTGGGAGGTCAGGATCTATCAAAAGTTGATATAATAAATGGGTATGAACTGGGTTGTAAAGGATTCCAAGCCAGATTTTAATAGCTCTTAATCTGGCCAAGGTCTTCAGCCTTATCATGCCAGTTTCTAAGCAAAGAACGACGTATGGGACACATTTAGGGAGGCCTAGGATTCTCCTCAAAAAAGAGGCTTGAATACTCTCCACTGTGTGATCTATAGCTTTATACCAAATTGGTGATGCATATAAGATTTGAGATAGGGTTTTGGCCTTAAATATTGTCAGGGAAGCTGGTACATACCGATTGCTATAGCTAAAAAAGAATCGTGAAATTGAATTTAGGACATACTTGCAATGGGAGAACCAGGTGTGCCTGTAGTTGTAGTGAACACCCAGGTACTTAAATGACTTTACCTGCTCTATAGCATTACCCTTACAAAGCCATTTGTGGGCAGTCCATTTTCTCGCAAAGACCATTATTTTAGATTTGGAGTAATTGATCTCCAATAAGATAAGATGACATTTCGCCTTTGAAGACGGTTCGGCAATTGCAACTGGTTCAAAATCGTGCGGCATGGCTGGTAAGCAGTGTGGCTGCCAGAGATCACATCACAACGATTCTGAGTAACCTGCATTGGTTACCAGTTGCTGCCCAAGCCCAATTCAAAGTACTTGTTTTGACATATAAAGCTCTAAATGGCTTAGGACCTAGATACCTGAAGCACCACCTCCTTCCATACGAACCTACCCTGCAATTGAGCCAGGGGGCCCTGTTGAAAGAGCCATCCCTCAAGGAGATGAGAGGGATGGCTTGTAGATATAGGGTCTTCTTGGCAGCTGCCCGCAAGCTATGGAATGCCCTCCTGAGTGAGATCCACCTGGTGCCAACATTGATGACATTTCGGCGCCAAATAAAAACCTTCCTGTTCCAGAAGTTTTTTAATTAACACAATATAGATTGTGGTCCTCTGATGGCAATTTTAGTGTAATGATTTTAGTGTAAGGTTTTTATTATTGTTTTTAATTATTTATTGATATTCTATGTTTTAACTGTTTTAATTTTTTGATTGTAAGCTACCCAGAGACCTTTGGGTAGTGGGCAGCATATAAATTGTAAAAACAAATAAATAAATAAATAAAATATTTTTTCAAATATTTGTTTGTTTGTTTTATTAAATTTATATACTGCTCCATCTCGCTACATGGCTAATTTGAAAGGCTATCCTACTGAGGAGGGTCAGGATCTGTTTTCAGTCATCTCAGAGTGTGGGAAGTGCAACAATGGGCTCAAGTCAAGAGAAACCAGCTTTCAACTCAATATCAGGGAAAGCTTCCTATCAGTGTTAGAGCACTATGAATATGGAACCAATGACCTCAAGAGATGGTGAGTGCTCCAGCACTGGAGGCCTTCAAGAGACATTTGGACAACCACGCAACAGATATTCTTTGATTTGTATTCCTGCATGGAGCAGGGGTTTGGACTTGATTAACCCCCTTCCAACTTCAATATTCTATGAGTCTATGATTCCACGGGTGAAACAGTTGAGGGGGGGGTCAGGGAGTACTCCAGACATGATCAGTACAATTTCTAAGGAGGCTTGAGAACATATCTTAGAGCGAGCTGAACATTTATTGATGATGGTGAACCAGAAACTGATACGTCTGATGAAAATAATAGAGCCTTGGTTTTAGAACAAGGGTTGTATTAGTGTTGAATTTAACACCATTGAGGGTAGCCTTTATTTTAGAGGAGCAGCCCTCAACCTTGTTAACACTGGGGATTGGTATTGTGACTGTGCATGACTTTTTCTTGGGCATGCATGCATGCATGCACACAACTCCCCCTTGTGCTGGTTCCATCCCAAGTTCCAACCCAAATAAAAATGGTTACAACAGATGCATGTGGCAGAAAAGGCCCACCTGGAAGAGGGAGAAGTGTGTATGCCCACTCAGGCAATCACAGGGAATGTTGTGGGCTGCATGGCCTGGTTCCTAACACACTGTAGACCAGTCTTAGAGCACCTCCTTCAACCCCCCCCCCAGGGAGTCTCAGCTGGCACCACCATTCTATTTTCTTTTGGCTACCAGGTACCAACACACCAGGCTGAAAAATGTAGTCTGTGAAAGTGTACGTCAAACACAATGTGCTAATCTTTAAAGTGCCACCCAACCTCTGGTGTTGTGTTTGCTGCTACAACACATTTGCACTGCTCTCCTGGTGGAAATTTGCACCAAGCAGACAAACACTTATAAACCCATACCCAGCTTTTGCACCCACAATTCCCTTGTTTATCTTGTTACCATTTATGCCAGATTGCAATATCAATATATCAAAAATGAACATGAACAACACAAAAACATAGCAAGCTGTTTTCTCTGGAGCCCGTCTGTGAATCCTTCTCAGCTTTTGCCATTGCTAACAATCTCTCTTCAGGATCTCAGAAATAAATCAGAATCAGAATCAGAATCCTTTTATTGGCCAAGTGTGGTTGGACACACCCGGAATTTGTTTTGGTAAAAAAATGTTCTCCATATATAAGAAGGAAATATGGAGAAAAGGGGTTGAACCTGGCCCTGGACTGGGCTTTATCAAGTCCAGTACTGCTGGAGCCTGGAAACACAAGGGAGTTTGAGTGTTATAGTCCAAAAACATTAAAGTAAGAAACACAGAATAAAAGAGAGAGAGAAGGAAGGTTTTGCAGCACCTTAAAGACTAACTGCTAGAGTTTAATGTAAGCTTTAATCCAACATATCCACTTCGTCAGCTGTAAGAGTAAGAATACAGAAACTACAGATTAAAATGTTTATGCAAACTCTAAGATAAAAGGACAGTTGTATTTGGTTGCATGTCACACCAAAGGAAAGATTTAAGCCCCCTGTTTTGTATTCAGTTTTTGAAGTCTGGTTCTGCAAGCAGCCACAATGATTAAAGTTATTAACAGCAGAAACGTATGGTCATATAGAAAATGACATATGTTATCATTCAGTTTAGCTTTGAAAAGATGGTTTTGGTTAGTTGGAAGGGGAAATAACAGTGAATAACAATATAACCATCACATTTGGCAATGGCGTAAGAAACACTGACTAATATTTAATCAGTTGAGATGGACATCCAGAAGGTTTATATATTTTCTCAGCTATTTCTCTCTGGAGTCTTGTTCTGTTCTGAAACATTATGTGCTCAAGTTCTTCCATAAGAAGAACTGTTTGCAGTTTCTTGCAGGCACTATTCCCCCACATTTCCTTGGAAGGAAAGAAACAACAACGGTCATGCTTGGTTTTAATGCCTTTCTTCCATTTTGCACCAGCAGGCTCATCTCATCCCACTTCCATTCTGAAGCAAACCATTTCCCACTTCTGACACCATCATCCGTGCATAATTGTGCATACTTCCTTTGCCCAATGCATATGCCTTTATGTCACTGACCACAAAGCACATCTTTGCTCGTTTTTCAAATCTGTGTGTGTTCAGTAGATATTTTTGAAACGTACACATGGATTGGTATGAATGTTTTCTTCTCCCCAAATGCACCACAGGCCTTTACAATGTATAGCTGTTCAAGACAACAAAAACATGTCCCATCATCAGTGCTGGAAGAGGGGAAATGGACATTTCTCTAAGAAAATCTGAATTAGATGAATTATTTCTTTTTCATACCAGCCCTTTCCTTTTTATTGCAGTATGGATAATGAGAGTGATGGGTTAATATATGGGTGTGGGAGATTGAACTGTGACTCCCACATCCCATCCATTGTTACAGGAACCAACCTGTTAAGTATTATGATGCCCTGTGCCCTCATTCAGATTGGATCACAGCCTTTGACTGCAGTTTTTAAAGTGGTGCAGAAATAATTTTTAGTAGACCATTCCGAGCTTTTCCTTTGAAAATGATAGAGGAACGTCCTCCCTGCTGCGCTTCATTCCTGACACAACAGCTAGCCTTCAAAATACAGAAAACAGTCTGGCCTTTCATCTCTGAACCATATTGTGCCAGCTTCATCAAACACTACAAACCCCTCCAGGGAAAAATATCTTCTCTGTTCCTTCCCATGCAGTAAATTGCTTCATCTGACATGTGAACCATGCAAAGTATGTTTCTGTATGCTTTTTTAAAAATAAAATAAAAGGCTCATTGGGAATATCTCTAGTCTTATTAGACCAAGGAGTTGAGGAAGCTAACAAGCCCTATTGAGAGTAAATGTTATTGGAGAAAAGGTAGGTTGTTTGGCCAGCAATCCATTTTCTTTCCACTGGCAAGGGGGAGAAAGAAACCTTTCAATGCCTAGTTGCCACGAAGTTATGTCAGAAGAAAGATGGAGAAGTCCAAAACTTTGCTCACAACCTGGGGTTCAATCCCAGGTAGCCAACTTGAGGTCCAGTCAGCCTCCCATCCTTCTAAGGTTGGTAAATTGAGTACCCAGCTCGCTGGGGGTGGGTGGGGATGTGTGCCCTGCATAATTACTTTTAAACTGCCCAGAGAGCCCCCACACACACAAAAATCACATATGGCAGAGGATCCACCACTTCAAAATAATTGCTGGCTTCTTGTATTGATCACACCCAGTAGATGTTGAGAAATTGTTGACGCCAGCATGAGGAAGAAGATCAATGGCAGAACAAGGCTGGCATGGTTAAAGTGCCCAATCCTAGAACACCATTTCACGAAAGGAAGGCGCTAAAATGTTAGAAGAGACAGGGCACACTTCAGAGGAGGAAGTCACTCCCCCAACTCAGGAGGTGGATGGGTGTAGGAATGTGACTCAAAGGAGTAGAAGGCCAAGGCATCGCTCAGAGAGTCTCATCTTGCACAATCAATTTGAAGCTCTTTCCCTCAGCACACCTCATGAGGCACACATAGAGGAAGAATTGGTTCCACCGGAGGATCTCTCCCTCATCACTATTGATGAGATACAAGATCAGGTACATGTTGATGAGCAGGTTGCAGGAGAGAAGCTCATTGTGCTAGGGGATTCTATAATTAGAAATACGGAGGGATGGATTTGTGAGGAGCATGACAACCGTATGGTCACTTGCCTGCCGGGTGCAAAGGTTGCAGACATCACCAGAAATATAGATAGCTTGTTAGAGAGAACTGGGAAGGAGCCAGTGGTCATGGTACACGTTGGTACCAATGATGTCGGGAAGGCCAAGCGGTCAGTCTTGGAAGCCAAATTCAGGTTGCTAGGTAGAAGATTGAAGTCCCGGGCTTCCAAGGTAGCATTTTCAGAAGTGCTACCTGTTCCTCGTGCAGGACCCGCCAGGCAGGCAGAACTCAGAAGCCTCAATGCGTGGATGAGGTGATGGTGTCGAGAGGAGGGCTTTAGATTTGTCAGGAACTGGAGAACATTTTGGGACAAGCCAAACCTGTTCAGGAGGGATGGGTTGCACTTGAACCATGATGGGACCAGATTGCTGGCACTCAACCTCAAAAAGGCAGCAGAGCAGCTTTTAAACTGATAACTGGGGGAAAGCCGACAGGAGCTGAGTGGCATCCGGTTCGGAACACCTCATCCTCGGGGAATGAGGTTGGAGAAGGTAGAGAATCACATAGAGATGACATAGCAAATATTAACACTGGCAGAATAACGGAATGTGACAGTTTGTCTACTGAAAATAAAAGCTGTGGGGTGAAAAGAACAAGGCAGGAGCTGTTGCGGGACCCACTGTACAGGTGCTTCTACGCCAATGCTCGAAGCCTCCGAGCAAAGATGGGAGAACTTGAACATTTGGCAGCTAGGGATAACATTGATATAATAGCCATAACAGAAACCTGGTGGAATGTGGAGAACCAGTGGGATACAGCAATCCCAGGCTATAAACTCTATAGAAGGGATAGAGAGGGGCGGGTTGGAGGAGGAGTGGCCATCTATGTCAAAGAAGGCGTAAAATCCAGCAGAATGGAGATTGACAGAGGGTCTGACTCCACCATAGAATCACTGTGGGTTAAACTAGCAGGTCCAAAGAGTGATGTGATAGTTGGAGTATTCTATCGTCCACCAGATCAAAAACTTGAGGGGGGCCTTGAAATGAGGAGAGAAATCATGGAGGTGTCTAAGAGGGATAGGATAGTAATCATGGGGGACTTTAATTATCCCCACATTGACTGGGCCAATGCGAGCTCCGGGCAAGAAAGAGAAACTGGGTTTCTCGACTTGCTGAATGACTGTGCCTTAGAGCAACTTGTCATGGAGCCCACCCGAGAACAGGCAACTCTGGATCTAATATTGTGTGATACTCGGGACCTCATCAGGGATGTGAATGTCACTGAGCCTCTGGGGAACAGTGACCATGCTGCAATTACCTTTGCCATGCATGTCGGAGGAAGAGTGTCAACCAAATCAGACATAAAAACCCTTGATTTTCGAAGGGCAAACTTCCCTCAGATGAGGAAACTAGTTAGAGAGAAACTGAAGGGGAGGGTTAGAAGAATCCAATCTCTTCAGAGTGCATGGAGCCTGTTTAAAACAACAATAATAGAGGCCCAGCACAAGTGCATACCACAAAGAAAGAAGAGCTCCTTTAAGTCCAAGAGGACACCGGCATGGTTAACGAGTGGAGTTAGAGAGGCTCTAAAGCACAAGGAGAGGTCCTTCTGTAAATGGAAATCCTCCCCAAATGAGGAAAATAAAAAGGAACACAAACTCTGGCAAAATAAATGTAAGAAGATTTATTTATTTATTTATTTATTTTTGCATTTATACCCCGCTTATCTTCATCGCGAACTCTAAGCGGCTTACAACGGCTACCATGGCCACGCGAAAGTTATAACAATTACATAAACACAACAATATAACAGCAAACAATAAACATTAAAACCTTATAGCACCTCAGTAACTAGGGAAAGAAAAGAAGAAAAAGAAGAAAAAAAAAGGCAGAGGATGATGGCGGAAAAAAACAACAACAAACTAAATAAAAAAAAAAAGAACTAAATTAAAAATCGCCAAAGGCCTCCCGGAAGAGGAAGGTCTTTAAAGCCTTCCAGAAGGCCAGCAGGGACTCTGCAGAGCGCACTTCACTGGGGATGGAATTCCAGAGGCTGGGGGCCGCCACTGAGAAGGCCCGGGTCCGAGTTCTCATTTTCCGGGCTTCACGAGGAGTGGCGACCGGAAGCAAGTGCGCTCGCGCCTGCCGAACGGGACGGGCCGAGGTAGCTCGCTGAGATGATAAGATGATAAGGGAGGCAAAGAAAGACTTTGAGAACGAATGGCTAGCAATATAAAAGGTAATAATAAAAGCTTCTTTAAATATGTTAGAAGTAGAAAACCTGCCAGAGAACCAGTTGGGCCTCTGGATGGTAAGGGAGGAAAAGGGGAGGTTAAGGAGGACTTGGACATTGCAGAGAAATTGAATGAGTTCTTTGCGTCTGTCTTCACGACAGAGGACCTTGAGCGGATTCCGCTGCCTCAGCCGCCCCTCTTGACTAAAGAATTAAATCAAATACAGGTTAAAAGAGAGGAGGTTTTAGGACTAATTGATAAATTGAGGATTAACAAGTCACCGGGCCCAGATGGCATCCACCCAAGGGTTATTAGGGAACTGAGAAATGAAATTGCAGATCTCTTAACGGTTATATGCAACTTGTCTCTTAAAACGGCCACAGTGCCGGAGGACTGGAGGATAGCAGATGTCACACCAATTTTTAAAAAAGGAAGGAGGGGGGACCCGGGAAACTACAGGCTGGTTAGCCTTACATCTGTCCCAGGGAAGATGGTGGAAAGCCTCATCCAAGAGAAAATCTTAAAACACATAAAAGAACAAACCTTGCTGAGAGAAAATCAGCATGGCTTCTGTAAGGGTAAATCTTGTCTTACAAACCTTTTAGAATTTTTTTGAAAAGGTCAACAGGCATGTGGATTTGCGTGAACCGGTGGATATAGTCTATCTGGATTTTCAAAAGGCTTTTGACACAGTCCCTCACCAAAGGCTGCTGAGAAAATTGCACAGTCAGGGGATACGAGGGCAGGTCCTCTTATGGATTGAGAACTGGTTGAGATCCCGGAAACAAAGAGTAGGTGTCAATGGGAAATTTTCACAATGGAGAGAAGTGAAAAGCGGTGTGCCCCAGGGCTCTGTCCTGGGACCGGTGCTTTTCAATCTGTTCATAAATGACCTGGAGACAGGGATAAACAGTGAAGTGGCCAAGTTTGCAGATGACACAAAACTTTTCCATGTTGTAAAAACCAGAGAAGATTGTGAAGAGCTCCAGAAGGATCTCTCCAAACTGGGGGAATGGGCTGAGAAATGGCAAATGCGTTTTAATATAACCAAATGTAAAGTAATGCATATTGGGGCAAAAAATCCAAACTTCATCTATCAACTCATGGGCTCTGAGTTATCCGTGACGGATCAGGAAAGAGATCTTGGTGTGTTGGTGGACAGCTCCATGAAGGTGTCTCCCCAATGTGTGGCAGCGGTGAAGAAGGCCAATTCCATGCTAGGGATTATCAAAAAGGGGATTGAAAATAAAACAGCCAACATTATAATGCCGTTATAAAAAACAATAGTAAGGCCCCACCTGGAGTATTGTGTACAATTCTGGTCACCGCACCTCAAGAAAGACATAGTAGAACTGGAAAAGGTGCAGAAGAGAGCGACTAAAATGATTACTGGGCTGGGGCACCTCCCTTATGAGGAAAGGCTAAAACATTTGGGCCTCTTTAGTCTGGAAAAAAGGCACTTGAGGGGGGATATGATTGAGACGTACAAAATAATGCAGGGTAGGAGTAAAGTGGATAGAGGGAAGCTCTTCTCCCTCTCCCAAAATACCAGAACTAGGGGACATACAATCAAATTGAGTGCTGGGAGAGTAAGAACTGACAAAAGAAAATATTTTTTCACCCAGCGCGTTGTAAGTCTATGGAACTCCCTGCCACAGAATGTGGTGATGGCATCTGACCAGGATGCCTTCAAAAGGGGATTGGACAGATTCCTAGAGGAAAAGTCCATCACGGGTTACAAACCATGATGGAGATGTGTAATCTCTAGGCTTTAAACCAGGGTGCTTCAAGGGCCAGATGCAGGGGAGTGGTATCAGGAGACAGATATCTAGTCTCATGCGCTCCCAAACGCATCTGGTGGGGCCGCTGTGAGATACAGGAAGCTGGACTAGATGGGCCTTGGCCTGATCCAGCATGGCTCTTCTTATGTTCTTATGTTCTTATGTTGGATCAGTCAACTTGATCCTGCCCCACTCTCTCAACTGCATCATTTGGGAGAGGGGAGGTTTTCTTCCTGGAAACACAGCCAATGAAATAATAATCTTAGAAATTCGGAGCAGACAGGAATCTATGGAACGCCGAGTCTAAGCCCTGTTGAGGAGGGCCCAGTGAGGAATTAAACTCCCAACCTATGGGTCCACAGCACAGAGACCTAAACCACTGAGCTGAAATAGCTATGTATGGAGAGTTTCTTTGGATTGCTCAATGAACTCTTGTATATTTGTATACAATGAAACTGTATAAACCATTAATTTATGCAGATTTGAGGATGGGTGAAACTTCTTTTTTTAAAACAAAACAATTAAATTACTATTTATATTTAATCTCACAATCGGCAGATACCAAGGCTGTCTTGTTTCTATGTGCCTCTGGTCTAAAGCAAATTAGGAGCTGGCCATTGACTGCAGTGGGTAATTGCCTGTTTCAGTTACTTCTCTGATTAGCAGATGCCATTTGGCTACCTTCAGGTAATCCACAGGTGCACCGAGCAATTGCAAAGACTGCACGATGGAGGGGAGTATTTAAACACACTGAGCAGATTAGAAACTTTATATTATCATTTTACTCTACATTGACTTCATGATTAATAAGCAATACCTGACCCAGAAATTATGGCTATTAGAGACAATGAAAATGTGAAGCTGTGATGGCTCTCATAATTGTTTGGCATGGATTTAATTCGAAGTGTCACAAGGAGGATGTTTTCTTAATGATGGGAAGCAACCATCCCAGACTCACCCACTGGTGTCCACGGTTTGTTGGTGGTGGCAGCAAGATGCACAAGATGCGTGGCAATCCAAGATTTGTACGTCCAAGATGTGTGCAAGTCTTTGCCCATGCTTTGGGTACCTGGGGTTCAGGGCGATTCCCCACCAGGATTTAAGGGAGGGCATTTTTATTTTCCACCTGCCTAGGGAGGATATAAGGTGCTTTGTTCAGCCACAGGTGAACTCTATCTTCAACTTTCTCTTATTTGTTCCCTCTTCAGATCTGATTGTAAGGAGTCAAGACAACAGTTGTTTAACTCTTTTAGAACTGCCACAGCTTTGTAGGAGCTTGCTTTGAGGCATAAGGGTAGAGACAGAAGGAAAGGACAATGTGAGTGGAGGACCTTTCCCAGGTGGCCTCTTCACATACCAGAGGCCACATGTGGGTCATTTTCAAGGGCAGTTACAGACAGGGACACTGAGTAGCATACACCTATGTGGTTGACTAAAATTCTGTCACCGTCGTTACCATCAACTTCCAGTTGGGGCTGCTAGCCTGGGGTGTGTCTTCTGCATTTGTACCAGATTTATCAGAAACCAATACAGTTGCAGTCAATTTTATTCCAGTTACAGTGGTACCTCGGTTTAAGAATGCCTCAGTTAACAAAAACAACAATCAGTTTAAGAAAAGAAATTATTGGAAATGGGGATGTCTCAGTTTAAGAAGATTTTCAAATGTAATGCCCCGGTTTAGATTTTTTTTCCCGGAAGGCATTAAATGTTGATGTGTGATGCTTGCCTGATGAAAAGAATGAGGATGCCTCAATTTAAGAAACGTTAAATGGAATGTATTAATTACGCATACACAGAATTTGGGGTACAATCATCTCTTGGTCCCAACATGCATCTCTCTGTTCGTGGGTCTCTCTCTCTCTCTCTCTCTCTCTCTCTCTCTCTCTCTCTCTCTCTCTCTCTCTCTCTCTCTCTCTCTGTGTGTGTGTGTGTGTGTGTGTGTGTGTGTGTGTGTGTGTGTGAGAGAGAGAGAGAGAGAGAGAGAGAGAGAGAGAGAGTCTGTGCCGCGCCTGGGACCCAAGGCTCTTTATTGGTTACAGTAAACAGCATACACATACGTCTCAATCGGGGTGGTAACCTGAATTCCATTGGTGGGAGGGAAGACAATAGGATGGAAGGGGGGAACTCTGGAGGTCACGTAGCTGGGGTAGGGAAGCCTTATCTAAGTGAATCATTGACAAGGCAGAGGAAGGGGCTTGGGCAGGTCACATACCAGATGTCGCCTGATATCCTGATATCTTGGGTGGTCATATGTTCCCTGGCCTCCTGAGCTATGTCTGTGGCCTGGCCTCTGCCAGCTTCAGGGTCATCCAGAACTTTCTCTGGCCTGGTCTTCTCCACGCCTGGCCATGCCCTTTTCTGTGGGTGATCTCTGCCCTTGGGCTAATGGCTTGGTTGAGCGCTTTGCCAAGGCCCTGTGGGGCAGGGGATCCCCACACCCCAGTTTGCCTTTTTCCCCCCGACCTCCCTTGGCTTTCAATGCATTCCTATGGAAAACCATATTTCGGTTTATGAATTTTTCGCAATACGAAACGGCACAGAAAAAGCATTGATTACTTAAATTGAAGTACCCCAGTATGTTGTGTGCCGAGTCCTTACTTCTGTACCCCAGCTTCCATCACCATCATTCTTGACTGATAACTTTTTCCTGGCAAGGGCTAGTATGAAAACAGAAGAAAGAAGGACATTTATTTTAGAGCTTCCCTGTTCAACAAACTTACTTCATTTCACATGGAAAGTACTGAGTGTCTGCGTGTTTAAAGCATTGGACAAAAATTCATTGTGTTACAATTTATTTTATTCATTTATTAAAATGTATATATTGCATTCTCTGCCACCAAAGTTAGTTTATAATCATTAGTACTCCTTCCAGTAGCAGACTCAGCTGGTGAGTGCTGATAGGAGTCTGTCCAAACTTGAGTAACTGAGAAACCAAGAGAGAGTATTGTCATGTTTGAGGGAATTTGAAACTGAAAGATATTTGGGGGTCTCCTAGCTGTCTCCTCTGGTTTTAGGGTGCCAAGGAGGGAACAAATGCAGGAAACAAATTTGTGCTGTTTGCATGTTAATTAACTAATTTCACACTTTCTGAGCCATTATGCTAACAGGAATTATATTAAAGCTTGAAAGACTTTTTCTCCTAAATTTAGAGTCAGATTCTTCAATAGCAAATGCATAGATCTACATGTGCCTTAAGGGAAAGTCACACAGAAGCAAATCTTATAGGAAAAATTATTATTATTATTATTATTATTATTATTATTATTATTATTATTATTATTATTATTATTATTATTATTATTATTATTATTATTATTATTATTATTAATTTAAATACACTAGATTTATGACAAAAATATGAAAATTAGGCATTATCATACACATAATTGCATATGATTATAGTATTTCATACAATGGTACTTGGTTTATCTTAAAAGACAAAAACAGCAACAAAAATTAAAGTGAACATGGAGAGGGAACATAAAAAATAGGGGAACCCTGAAATAGTCAAATTAGTCCAATCAAAAACATTAACCTAATTCCATAAACTGATTCATGGCCCATCCATCCAACTGCTGTGTTCTGTCACACTTCTGGTGGGGAGGATGGTCAGGTTGGGAGAAAAGGAGAGAATTCAAGCTGGGCATGAGAACTTGAGACAGGGTATGGTTTCTCAAGAGGGAACAGAAGGGGACAGGTGTGGAAAGAGGAAAGAAGAAGCAGACTAAGTGTCTTCTTCTCACTCCAGCCACTGCAAACATAAAACCAGCAGATGAGCTTCTCAGGATGTGACTCCTATATCCACCTGCTTCCAGAGAGCAGCCTTGATGCTCTGTGAGCTAACAATCAATACTACACAAAAATGTCTCTATGTCTGCCTCAGCATTGCCTAGGGCAGTAGTGCCGCTCCTTCGGCACTCCAGATGTTTTGGACTGGAACTCCCAGAATTCCGAGCCTGGATCGCCAATAACAAAGGACTGTGGGAGTTGTGGTACAAAAGAGCTGGAATGCCGAAGGTTTGCCACCATTGGCCTAGGGGATTGATTGAGTGGGGTCAGGTCATCTGGCCAGTGATGATTGGGCCCCAAAATGAAATGTATGAATTGCTAACACCAATAATCGTTTAGTATTTCATTTTGTTCTGGGCTGACATGCTTCCCCAAATTGCCCCAAAACAAATCATAAAATGACCTGATTCATGGCATTTTTTTTGTGCTTTACAGTGCATTTTGTGCCTATCTCTAGAGAGTACCCATGCCAGCTACACTCCTTCACTTCACTCATTCTGTTTAACCTCTAAATCATAGTCATTTAAACATCATATCTCTCACAAGAACAATAAATGAAAAAGAGTAAATGTTAATGGATATGACACCTGATCCAAAAGAATGATTCTCTACAGGAGGCAGCAAAAGAAAAACTCAACAAAGATACATGTCTTCATGAAAACACTCCAAAAGCCAAGTTAAGTATAATTAAACCATCTCTGTTTCCTTTTGGTTGAAGAAGCTTCTCCTCCAGCCAAATCACTTAGGTGTGCTTGATGTAAATAAGGCCTATCTTTCTTTTCTTCCCACAAATTCCAGACTATTCTTTTTCCCTCTATAGATACTTTGAACAAAGTCAAGAGCTTGAATCTGTGATGTTTCAGAGTGTGTTCCAGAATAGGGGGAATGAATGACTTAGCAAATCATCTCCAATATAATATTTTGTGATGGCCAGCCATCTACAGAAGATTTGAACATTACTATTAGACCTCAGCATGTTCTTTCATGGGGGAAAAGAGTGTTTGTGGTTCCAAATATCTTATGCAGGGGCAATATGGCCACTAGACATGGGCACGACTCGGCGAAATCGTCATTTCCGTTTTCGGTTATCGTTTCCATTACGTAACGGAAACGGTAACGATAATTAAGCTGACAGAACTTGAAATTGAACCGAAAAAAGAAAAATTTGGTCGGGTTTTTCGTTTCCATTTGTGGCATTGCGGCGATCGTGCGATGCGAAGCACAGAAAAAGTTTTTAAAAGCTTTTTTTTAAAAAAACGACTCCCGGACAAAAAAGCAGGCTAAAATATGCCTGCCTGAGGCTTTGAGGTGGTTTCTGGGGGGTTCCTGGCCTTTCCCCCCCTCTTCTCCTGTCCTGGGCTGCTTGCACCAGGCTGGGGGAGGGTCATCCTCATCGTCTGTCTCTCGCTGCATGCCATGCGGTGGGGGGGATCCAAAATGGCGACCACAATTTTTCTTTTGAAATCGTGGTCAAAAAACACACCAAATCACCACAGAAACATGTGAAATTTATTTATTTTAAATGCCTGAATTTTCATAGTAGCAGCAGTGGGTTTTTTATAGCAATAAAACATCGTATTGATTTTATTTTATTTTATTTTATTTTTATTTTTTTAGACTTGCCCATTTGGGCTGGGCATGGGATGGGACCATGCAAATTTTTTGAACCATTCCACCAATGGCATCGCCATGTTTTTGACTGACACTTCTGGATGTCTTGGAGGGCATAAAAAACCGAGGCACCTTCCAGAAATTGCAGTCGGGTCCGTGTATGGATGTGGTTGAGGGAGGAAGGCTGGCTGCTGGTGCTGGTGTCATCCGATCGAGATTGAGGAGGGAGGCTGGAGGCTTTAGGATTTAAGTTAGGCAGGCAGGGAGGGAATTGAATTTAGAAAATCATTTCTTTGATTCCCTGCAGCTTTGTCTTCTGAAGGGAATAGCAGTTTATTCTTTATTTCTTCTCTGGCAGTTTGAGGATTTTTTTCTGATATTGGATAAAGGGGGAGGTTCGACTGGGAGTGGGAGGATTTATTTTAAAAATATATTATATACTACCATTTATTTTCTATTTTCCCAACTTCAATTTGCTTATACACACACACACATTTGGGGTGCAAGCCAAGAACAGAACCTCTATCCTAAGTGATATCCTAACTGCCCACTCGCCCATCCGCCTGTGCCGCCACCTGCCTCCGGTCCGCGCCACTGCCTGCCCACTCGCCCACCTGCGGCTGCCGCCCGCCCATGGCCCCCCACCATCACCGCCGCCCGCCCCTCCCCCCCACTGCCAGCCCCCCCGCCCTGCCCGGCGCCTAGGGCGCAAAAACACCTAGTGCCAGCCCTGATTGCGGGACGCCCCTATGCTCTGGGAAGTCAAATCGCGCTAAATCGCGGTGGAAACGACAAACGACAAACGGAAACGACAAATTTTTGAAAAATTTCACAACAAACGGAAACGACCCGAAATGGACCCGTTCCGACAAGCAAAAACTCGAAATGTCATTTTTTTCTGGTCGTGCCCATGTCTAATGGCCACGTGTAGAGGGGGCAACACTCTGCCCTTTATTTTAGGGGGGATGACTGGATGAGGGAGAATGAATTGAAACTTAATCCAGAAGAGTAATCCCATCTAGTACAGGCTTCATCTCTGTTCCTTGGTCTCCCTTTCAATTTACCAGAAGCAGAGATGGTGTTTTTGTTTTTGTTTTTTTATGCTTTTTATCGTTGTTCGCCGCCTAGAGTTCCCGTTAGGGAAGATGGTGCGGGATATAAGTCTTTAAATAAATAAATAAATAAATAAATAGATGCTTCTGGTAAATTGAAAGGGAGACCAAGGAACAGAGATGAAGCCTGTACTAGGTGGGATTACTCTCCCATTGAAAACAGAAGCCCTTGAGCACCATCAGTTGCAACCTGTGACTTGATTTGCTAATGATCAGTGGCCATTCTTAGAAAGAAAAAAGTGGGTCCCCCACTCCTACCCTACAACATGTGAAGCAAAAGGACAGCAGAGAGTACCTTTATAGACTTCAACCTGATGTATTTCCTTCTAATTATTATTTCTCCATGTCTTCCCTCTCTTGTGCCTTAACAGTTTATAGCACGCTCCACTGCACCTTGATACGAGAAAGAAAAAGCAGCATAGCCAATATAAAAACTAATTATGGTGGGTGATACGTTGTGAAGCATTATCGTGCTATGCAGTTTGCTTTTCACCCTCCAAATCAAGTTTTCTGCATTGTTCTGCTGACAGTCGATTATAAGAACAAGCATCTAAATGGGCAATGTTCCTCTTCTACTTAAATGCATGTTTATAATTGCATTATAAACAAATGGCCAACATTATGCTGTTAAGAGGTAGGCTTAACAAAATGGCAGCTCTTTGGATATTATAACTCTTTTCTGGTTGATTTTGCCTTCTTGTTCCCAAACTCCTTTCATCGTAGTGCTGGGACTATACACGGTCTAACCTCTGTGTTGAGCCTACAGTGACTTCTGTTGCTGCAACATGAAGCAAGCCCAACCCACTATTTAATAATCATGCAGATCTGTACTTTGTGAAACCAAAGTGAGATCTTCTGTTGATAGCCAACCAGGGCTGGGAGGTCTCCTGACTGTTGACAGGGCCAGGGCAACAAGATTCCTTGTCTGCTTGGCATGTCCTGAAAATGGAACCACTGGAGCTGCCCCCCTCTGGTCAAGAACAGTGTTACCAAGTGACTAGTAAAGATGGGCAGGAAATGAAAAATGAAATGCTGTTTCACCATTTCGTTATTAAAAAATGAAACCGTAGGACGTGTTTTCTTGCAAAATGGAATAAAATACCATTTTTCCCCTCTAGGAATGAAACAATTAGTCCTAGAGGAACCAAAATTGCAAGGTAGCTTCTTTGTGCTCTTCCCTGTAAGCCCCCCAAATTTACAGAGGTTTCTGTTGACCACACGGTCCCTTAAGATGGCGGCGCCGCATGGGAATTCTATACAGATTAGCCTGATGTCCAGATGTTCGGCAACCAGGAGGAAAAAGAGAGGTTGTTCTTCTTGGTCCTTTTTTAAAAAATCCCTCTGGGACAACACTCTTGGAATGTGTTGTGCACCAATGGGGTTGCCCACTCCCGATTCCAAGTGTCTCCTCCCCTTCCCCATGGCAGACCCCTGGACAACGTCTGCTTTCCCACGTGGGGGTCGCCATCACGCCTTTGTTCTGGTCTTCCTGCTCTGGCAACAACCTTCAGTCAGGCCCTCTCCTTTAAGCCAGAATGTTCTTCTATGCCCTGAGCCACACTTCCATCTATTTTTCCTTGAAGAATAACTTGGGAGCAGATGGTATTACTTATTGCACATTATGTGTCTGAAATATTGCAATTTTCTTCTTTACAGTATTGAGGATTTCCAACTTTTTATTAATGCACTGTTTGAATAAATAGGAATAAAAGGAATAAAAAAGGAATAAAAGGAATAACGTTGGATATCTGAATCACAGAATCATAGAATTGTAGAGTTGGAAGGGGTCTGTAAGACCATCAATTCCAACCTCCTGTTCAAGGCATGGATCCAAATCAAAGTACATCTGACAGAGGTCTGTCCAATTTTCTCTTGAATGCCTTCCAGCTCTGGAGCACTCATCACCTCCCAAGGTAAATGGTTCCATTGCTGTACTGCTCTAACAATTAAGAGGTTTTTTGTGTGATATTCAACCTAAGTCTGACTTCTTATGGCTTGAGCCCATTGTTGCATGTCCTTGCACTCAGGGATGATAAGATTCTTCCCCTCCTCTGTCTCACCGCCTTTCAAGTATTTGAAAAGTGCTGCCATATTTCATTTCAGTCTTCTTTTTTTCAACTCTAAACATGACTAATTCTTTCTGTCTTTCCTCATAGGGCTTGGTGTATCTCTGCATGTTGTATACATAGGAGCAGAGTGCTAATGCGATTGAATGCTGATTGGCAGGCATGACAGGAAAGCTCTCTTTTTTCTCACTTAATTTGCTGAGAATAAAAAAACAATTTATTTAAATTAAATGTACTCTGAGTAATTTTAGATAGATAGATAGATAGATAGATAGATAGATAGATAGATAGATAGATAGATAGATAGATAGACAGACAGACAGACACAGACACAGACACAGACACAGACACACACACTTGTAAGGGTAAGTAACAAACTGAAGTATCATAGACAAGAAAGATGTCACTTTGTGAAAGAATTCTAATAATTCTGCTCCATTTGTAGTTTCTTCCGGAAAAATAAATGATCATGAAAGGGCTAAGGAAATCCTATAAGATTTATCTGATTTTTTAAAAACATAGATAATTCTCACTTCAATGAGGAATAAAAGGAGACTATTTTCCCAGTTTCTCACATCCTTATATAGGAATTTGTATTTACACTGCAGAAATATAAACAAATACTCTTCTCATGACAATCTTTTCAAAATCACCTGGATGAACTGACTTTAAAGCACCACCTGAAGCAAAATCACGCAGAATCACACACCAATCTCGGCCTGCTTAAGAACTGAAAGAAAGCAAATCTTCGCTTCTGTGTTTGTGCCAGACAGCCAAGATTTTCTCTTTACATATTCATTTTTTTTAAAAAAAATCCTCCACAGAGATATTTATGCTGAATATGTAACTAAATGTACCATCTCTGTATGTCAGTTTAGCTAATGTGATTGTGCCTCATCAAGCAGATGCTAGTCTGCTGATGCAGTCAGCAATCAGGGCTGGATGTAACATTGCTAAAAAGGCCTATGAATCATTGTACTACTGTTGAAATATTGAAACACAGTCTTTTTTTCACATAGAAGCAAAATAAAGAATTGCACAGCTGTTATTTTAAAGGCAATTTCAGGCAGACTTCTATATGACTCTCTCTCTCTCTCTCTCTCTCTCTCTCTCTCTCTCTCTCTCTCTCTCTCTCTCTCTCTCTCTCTCTCTCTCTGTGTGTGTGTGTGTGTGTGTGTGTGTGTGTGTGTGTGTGTGTGTGTGTGTGTTTTCATTAAGTAAGTATGAATTGCTTGTGGAACTTGAGCTTTCTGGGTTTCTATTGAAGAAGTTTCATTTGTCACATGAATGTGAATGTGAATCATAATTTAGATTAACACCCTTTTTCCAGTGTTCTGAATTTGTTCTCACAGCCTCAGTCTGTCACATGAAGCATGTGACTGCAAGTTTTAAGAAATAAGGTGTGTATTTAATAAAATATATGTGAATCTAAAGAATACTGTGGGGACCTAAGTGTATGGAATTGCAGGCAAATATATGGCAACTTGAAACAGATGAAATGCACCTAGACTGAGCCCTTACTTTTGGTATGGAATATGTGGGTGAGCACAACTGTATGTTCATTTTTCTTTCTTCTCTACTTCTTGGAAAATCAGCCATTAGCCAGAATGCTGAGAAAGTTTTACAGTGCACACTACCTTGTGGAATTCTCTAGGGATCTGATGTATTTTTCCCCCAACCTGTTCTGTATTGGGTTTCTAATTGAGCTATGTCAGAATGTCACAGGAAAATTCAACTACTTTTGTCTCACAAATACACAACACCCAGTCTAAACCAAGCCCTACCCCAATATATTTTCCCCAAGTTCTGAGAAGGATTCAGTCATGGGTTGTGTTTACAGATAAAAGAGTCATTAAATGAGTGAAACACAGGACATAGATATTAACTGAGGCCATGTTTATTTAACCGAAACTGAGATGAGAAGCAGGATAAGAATACACCAGAAGGAGGTACCAGGAAACAACAGACCAGTCACTCTGACATCAGTCCCAGGGGAAAATATGGATCAGATTATAAAATAGTCACTCTGCACCCATAGTTAGAAGTCAACATGGATTTTAGACCAAAACCTGCCGGGTTTATCTTAACTCATTTTTGATCAGGTAACTTTCATGACAGATGGTGGGAATGCTGTAGATATAATATAGCTTGACTTCAATAAAGCCTTTGACAAAGTGCCCCATGATATTCTGATTAGCAAACTCACTAGATGTGGGCTGGATAGAACAACAGCTACATGGTTACAAGATCCCCATGAATATCTGGGTCAGATGTCTGGTTCACTTTTTGATTTCTTCTTCTTCTTCTTCTTCTTCTTCTTCTTCTTCTTCTTCTTCTTCTTCTTCTTCTTCTTCTTCTTCTTCTTCTTCTTCTTCTTCTTCTTCTTCTTCTTCTTCCTTCTCCTTCTTCTTCTTCTTCTTCTTCTTTTTTCACAGGACTTGGCTAAAGCCCCCAGGATGTGTGAACAGAACTAGGACGGTTACTTCACATCCTTCCTCGTTCCAAGTTGACATTCATTTCATAATCACGTTGCTCACGGTCACGAGGTCTTGTCCCGGTACTGTCCCTGTTCCCGTGTACCCATGGGCATGATTGATGGTACCGTGATGACTGTTACTGCACGTCCTTGTTTTGTGACAACATCTGAACTTCTCAGCCTTTGTTCTTGGTTTTTTCTTTGGTCCGACCTTCCGTTTTTCAATCTTTTGAATCTCCTCAACTTTGCCTTCAATGCATTATGGAGCTAAGTTCAAGGCATTTGTCTTTTAATCTCTCTGCACTACGTTGCTAACTCCATAGGGAATGCACTGGCAAATGGCACTTCGCACTCCCGCCACTAGATGGAGAATGGCACGTTGCGTGACGAGCCTCACCTCATGGGCACTCATCTCGGAACGAGAACCACGATGAGCAGATTCCTGAGGCCAGGGAGGGGAATTGCTCATCCCGCTTAAATCCCAGTTCAGGGGGCATGGTCAAGATGAACTCCCTTCTTCACACAATGGACATGGAGTAACATTTCTTTGTACCAGTCCCAAGCAGAAAGGTGAACCGCGATGAAGGGGACATGAAGTAACGGCCCAGGAAAGGTTGGTTTGGAGGATGACTCCAACTTTCAAAACAGAAAATGATCATACCAAAATTCTTGGTTCTGAAATCTATCCCAATTTTTCTTCCTAGCTCAGCTTCAAAGTAAAAAATCTGGAGTGCCATCTAATTTTCTGAGAAGCTTTTAATTTTAAACAGAGGTAAATTGTGCAAGAACAAGGTTCCCCTGAAGCTGGGAATAGCTGTATCTATTAAAATGTTGGTTTTAGTTCCTTTTAGAAAAAAATCACTAGAATTCAGATTTGGGGGCAGGAGAAAGAAAAGGTTATAGATTTCCCCATTCCTACCTTAAACCTGGTCTCTGTCACATAACCTATGTTTTGGGAAGTTTATTTATTTATTTATTTATTTATTTATTTATTTATTTATTTATTTATTTATTTATTTATTTGATTTTTTTTTTACTGCTCATCTAGCAGTGGGGCCACTCTGGGCAATTAACAACAATTAGTCAATACAATACACTACAGGATAAACCCATATAATACATACAACAAAATAAAAAACATAAAAATACAGGAAATGTAATTAAAATAAAATTAAAACAGCACAAAATAGCATATAATTTTGAACCTATGATATTTTGGCAGGTAGATCAGCTAAAGTCATGTTTTAGTGGGTGAACACTAGATTTGCATTATATTTGAGGGGATGCCCACTTGAATAACCAAGCTTTCAATAGTTTGTTTGTTTTTTTTAAAAGAAAAAAGACCCAAAGAGTTCATTGCCTCTACGAATTTATTAGGTGGACTTTGTCTGAAATGTATGTCTTATCATAAATTTTTGGACTGGCCATGAACTATGGCAGCCATTTTGTGACACTCCACCTGTTCTTTTGTGGTGGTTCCCTTTACACTTGCTTAAATGTCTTCTTCTTGCGCCTAAAAGATTGGATGAACTTGCCTTGGGAAATGGGAAATGATTGCCTAAGCCTTAACCTCCTAAAGTACAGGATTATAAATGTGTTTGGGGAAAAAAATCTTTTAAAAGTCGGTTTCTACTAAAAAATATTTTTGGTTTTTGCCTGTAAGCTAGGACCAGTTTATAACAATTTGATTTGAAATAAGTACTGCCTATCATTCCAGCACCATCTGTATATCAATTCCCCTTATTTGATGAATAGATTGCCAGTTTATCCTTTTTTTTGGGGGGGGGGGGTTTAACTAATTTGATGCAGAATGGGTGTCAGTTTTCTGATACTGAAGGTAAGCAGATACATTTAGAGAGGAAAAACCTATTTTGCACCAAGAATATAGCATTGCAGGAACATTCTTTAACAGCATTAACTCTGCTCTGTATTTGCCTGTAGCCAGGGAGCACATTGACAATTTAATGTGCCATATCTGAAATGTCCTTACATAGTCAGCCTTTAGACAGCTGAGCAATAATGGATTAGGCTAAGCAATTTCAAATGAGATCTCATGGATACAACACTCTAATCTAATTATACTAAAATGTGAAGATTATCAATATGCCTATATTGTATGAGGAAGATATGTAGAAGTCAATGTAAAACAGAATTTAACCTAAAGGTTGCCAATTGTTGATGTCAAGGTCATCAAGCTTCTTGGCTCAAGACTATTGGCATCTTGAAGACATCATCCAGATTTTATTAAGTTCATTGGAAATGCTATTTTGTGTAGATCTGTAAGGGATTTGTTCTGACCACAAAAGTTCTAACTGTGCATTCATAAATTTTATATATACATGCCATTTGCACAAATGCACATGAATGGATGTTTCCAGATGACTTTGGCCCTGCTGAGTTTTGGCTTTGGTGACCTCCACCATAAGCACAAGAGTTCAGAAAGTTTCTCAAATGTATATCTAGATGAAAAAGCACCCTATCCATCTCCAGTCACTCCATGGTTTTAAATTTGGATATATTAGGATGGTGGTACCCCGGGCCGCGGACCGGTGCCGGTCCGTGGAATCGGCACCCGGGCCGCCTGGCGGGGAGGCTCCTCCCCTTTGAAGGCTTTCTCTCCCGTGGGCGGTGGAGGAGGAAGGCTGGAGGAGCGCAGGAGGAGCCGCCGTCGCCGCCTTTGTCTTTGGGTTCGCCCTGGCCATGCAGCAGCAGCCACCCCCGCAATCCCCCATCGCCGCCGCTTCGCCCCCATCCCGCCGCCGCCACCCCTCCGCTGCCCTCGCTGCTGCTGCTGCTGCTGCTCTGGCGGCGGCGGGAGGAGGAGGAGGAGGAGGAACCGGGAGCAGGAGCAGGACGCGGGGCGCCTGGGCCAGGAGCGCCGCGCGGGTCTCACTGCTGGCGCCGCTGCCGTGCCTCCTCCTCCGCCGGAAAAGCACTGCTGGCATCGCTTTCCCGCGGAGGTGGAGGCCCACGGCATGCAGCAGGAGCAGCGGGGCGCCAGCAGCGAGACCCACGCGCGGCTCCCGGCGCTGGAGGAGGAGGCGGGGCCCGCCTGCCCAGGAGCCCCGGATTCCCCCACCCCGCCCATGTGGGGGGAGTGGCACCCCGACGCCCCAAGCCGGTGAGTGTCGCCGCCGCCGCCCCTCTCGTGCCTCCCCCTCCTCCTTCCCCCATCCTTTGCTTTCACCCCCCTTTGCCTCCCGACGGACCCCCTTTGCATTCTTTCGGGCCACAGAAAAATTATCAAAAATTTCCTGGTCCGCGGGGACAAAAAGGTTGGGGAGCACTGGGTTAGGATATATAATAGATATAGGATTTAATGTACTCTTGAAGGCTTTCACAGCTGGGATCTGATAGCTGTTGTGAGTTTTTTGGGCTGTTTGGCCATGTTCTGGAAGTTTTTCTTCCTGATGTTTCGCCAGACTCTGTGGCTGGCATCTTCAGAGGGCAAGGAGCTCAGGGAACTAGGAGGCGCCAGAGCACAGAGAGAAGTCCTAGCTCCCTGAGCTACTTGCCCTCCCAAAATGCTGTCCACAGAGACTGGTGAAATGTCTGGAAGAAAAACTTCCAGAACATGACCAAACAGCCCGAAAAACCTCACAACAGCTATTAGATATAGGATTGTGCTTCAAGTAAACTGTGGTCAAAATACCAAGGCAGTTTAGCAGCTACCGTAAGTGTTTTTGGAAACAAACAGTGTTCAATTATCCCTTACCCCATCAACCTAACAAGGATGTAACGAATTTATTGAAAACAGGGGAGCTGCTGCAATCACAAGAGAAGAAAGAGGTGTTTGCCTTCTCTGGGTCAACTGCTTGACCGTTCCTCACAAGAGGCCTCAAATGGTACAAATTAGTCTCCTTGACCAAGATCCACCTCTCCAATGGGTCAGGGGGTCTCAATAGACTGTATTTGATCGGCATTTCAGAAAGTTAATTTTCAAGCCATTCTTCTCACCACACACATTTCTTTCTTTCTTTCTTTTTCCAGCCTGTGCCAGTGCTTCATAATGCGATGGGCAGCATGCCCGGAAAAGGAGATCTGTTTAATGGAGTCCAAAAGCTGCATAAATAAATTGCTGAGGGACTGTGTTTGCTTTTTTGAATGACTATTAAAAATATCACCTTTTTAAAAAAATCTTGCATGCATCCCTCTTAGCCTTGTGCATTGAATCTGACTGGGAAAGTGGTGATTGTAAGTCAGGGACCCAGTAACTGAAAAAAGCTTATGAGCAAGAGTTCTTTTATTCAATAAATGACCTGGTCTTGCAGCTTGCCTGAGAATACAAAACACAAGGGTTATCAGGAGTGTGGCTGGCCTCAATATAAATGGGTTATGAGCAGCATTTAGGTTTCCCGGTCATACAGCTAAGTTTTCATTTCAGTTGCCAGGAAAATTTCTACTGGTTTCTTATACCAATGGAAGTACAATAGCGTAAATCAGATGGGCAAATTGCCGCTACTTAGAGAGTCACTGCTTCGGTTCTTTGCCGCTTGTGAAGCACATGACACAACAAACACAAGCAGCAAATGGGGAGAATTCTCCGTTCAATTTTTTACCACGACAGCACATTGCTATTAGTTGCTCATTGCTAATACATTGGTATTACAACAATGAGTACTGAGTGCATACGTAATAGGAAACATTTTGAAAAGTAGTGGTAGTAACTCATTACATCCTTCCTTAGAAAGAAAGAAAGAAAGAAAGAAAGAAAGAAAGAAAGAAGAGAAAGAAAGGAAAAGAAAAGAAAGAAGAAGAAAAATGTGCACATTTCAGGTTCTGTTGAGACACACACCCCAGATTATTCTAAAATAATAAGTACAGGCCCCTGGCAAAATTGGCTTGAGAACAGGGTTATTTACATGCCCCTATAATGTGAATTCTAAAGTTCTGGCCAGTGATAGCATAAGAGATGTGATACCATTTGACCTTTACTTCTTTACCTCATCCTCGCCTCGCACTCCTGGCCCTTGCAAGCTAAGTCTCCTTGTTTGGCCCGCGAAAAAAAAAGTTCTGTGAGGAGGGCATGAACCTCTTTCCGAGATATGCCTTGCGTGCCATGCTCGTTCTGTCCCTTCTCCCTCCTCTTGTGGCATGCAAGTTCTCCCCTCCCTTCACCACACACACCCGCACGCTCCGCTGCTGCCATGCCCAGGGAGCCTCTCTTTCTTTTCCCCAACTAAGGATTGCTAAGCCTTAGCCAGGGAAAGGAGGACTGCTAGTGGGAGGGCACAGCTCTTCCTCCTACTCCTACTCCCCCTCCAGGTGCCCCCAGATTGCTGCACCCGGGGCAGATGTGAAGGAGGAGACAGATCTCCCCCAGATATGCCCCTGATTGTGTGTGAGTCATGCACACCTCAAAACTGAAAAGGGAACTGTTTATTCCCGCTAAGGAGGGATATTATTATTCCTGCTAAGCAGGCAGATCTCCACAAGAGGATACTGGGTATTAATAGTTTGGAATGAAAATAATTTTGTATGGAGAGAATGGCCTTTAGGTTTTTTTCCTCCTCCACCAAAGCTACCAACAATCATCACAAATCTTCACAAACCTATTAGTCCCATATATACTACAATATTTTCTTCTATTTCTATTGGTTTTGCTGTTTATGAAACACCCTAAAAAGGCAGCTACCTTTCTGAAAATTGATAAAGAGATGAAGCAACTCTTACATTGTTTCACTGATATAAAAGAGTGCAGGTTTCTTTCTTTCTTTCTTTCTTTCTTTCTTTTCTTTCTTTCTTTCTTTCTTTCTTTCTTTCTTTCTTTCTTTCAGCAAATCATGGTGCACTCATTTGAGCGCTTCTCATCATTAATTAATCATTAATTCAGAATTGTTGAAACTGCTTCAGTAAATCGCTATCACACTGAAAATATGAAGGTAGCAAGAGGGAGAGAGAAGCCAAATGTTGTAAGTCATTATCCTGACATAGCAGAAGCTGGAGATTAGTTTCCATTGAGGTGAAATGGTTTGCTCAGATATATGCAGGTGAGTTCATCAAAATCGAACCATATCATCAATGACTCGTGAAAGTATTGTGAAGAGGTATGGAATGAACAACAACAGAAACAATAGCATATACCGATCAGTGATGCAAAAGAACTAAGTACACAAATATATTCAAAACTTGAAAAAAATGCACTTGAACTGCTGGTTATAACATATATCTCTGTCTTAGAAGAGCCATTCTTCCAGTGATCTCCTCTGACAGAAATGTCTGTTCCATCGTCATGACATTTCCACCTGAGCTGAACATTCGTTCCATGTGGCTCTTGAAGTCATGTCTCTGTTGTACTTCAGAAGGCAGGTAGAAAAGCATGACATGGCATCACTTCTTTGTTAGCAGATGTCAGTTACTTTGAGATGTTCTCATCAGCAAGTTTCACAGTTCACCTGCTGAAGAAGGTGTTCCCCAAATTTCCCTTTCATGGTCTTACTCTGAAGACACATCATTATTCTCCCACTGAATGTATCTGTTATTACACTCATCCATATGACTTACATCAAATGAAAGACAAGTTGTACTCCAACTCTGCTGAGCATTTCTGAACATGTCCAGAAGTGAGTAAACCACACACTGTTGATATAGGTGATGCAGATTTCAAAAAGGCTTATGCCTGGGTGGATGGACATAGGACGGACTACAGACAAAACTCATTCTGAAAGGAGAGCTGGACTCCCTACTCCCAATGTAGGCTAAATCAAAGTTATTTCCCCTGCACTGGGAGTGTGTGTGTGTGTATGTGAAGAGGTTACACTGCCTCCTAGAGCAGCACAGCAGGAACACATTGCTTAGTGTGATTACCCTTGTGGAAAAGAAGCAATTAAAAAAAACTTTCAGTTTACCTCACAAAGGGAGTGATATTCTTCCACACTCTGTTATAATCATGACCTAATGTGGTCATCTCTTGATCCCTGGAAAAAGGAATCAATTACAAGCCATTAATATGCTATTTCTTATCAGAATACTCCCAAGAACTGAGATCAACTAGAGTGTATGAATGGCTCCCCGGGGGATTTGCAATGGATAGGGAGATTAGCCAGTTTCCTTTAATTTTAAAATAACAATAATGAAAGTACCTTTTAAAGGTCCTGAATATGGATGGACACCATACAAAAAAACGACATGCTGTTTTGTTAGCTAACAAAATAAAATGAAACAAAACAAAGAAGCAGTGTTTTATTACAAATGAAACAAAACACCATTTTCTCCCTCAGGAACGAAATGATTCATTCTAGAGGAAATGGCAGAGGAGATCCCTCAAGCTTCCCTGAAAGCCCTGGAAATTTGGAAAGATTTGGGGGGGGGGGGCAGGGAGCTGAGTTATGAAGCTCCAAAGGAGGTGACCCTAGGAAAAACACTTCTAATTGGAAATCGGAAGCTGATTGGGCCAGCGATAGCATTGCCTCTGCTTCCCATATGATTCAAATTATAAGGTATTTTTTTCCTTGGGGCACCCCCCTTTGGAGCTTCATAACTCAGCCATGTTACCCCCAAATGTTTCCAAATTTCAGGGGGTTCTCTAAAATTGCTTTCTGAAGGTACCCCTGCTACTTTGGTGCCCCAAGGTAAGTAATTTTGACTGCATTTTTAAAAAAAATGCACTCAAAATTATTTTTAAAAATATGCAATCAAAATTTACTTACCTTGGGGGTCCAAAGTAGTAGGGGTACCTCCCTGAAGCGATTTTAGGGGGGTAAGAGGACTTAGCTATGAAGCTCTAAAGGGGCTGGGTGTAGTTAATTGGCAAAGTCTGCTGGGAGCATGGAGGCAATCAGGGGGTTTACTCTATGGTATTAACTCCCTAATTGCCTCCATACTCCCAGCACAGGAGTAGCAAGGGGAAAAACCGCTCCATCCCCTGCCTCTCAACTGGGTCTTTTGATAGGCCAGGGTTTGGAGAGGGGGCACCCCTCCCCCCCACCCTGATCTGTCAAAACTTCCCAGCTGGTAGGAGGGGAAGCGGGGAAAGGCAGAAAGGAGCATGGAGGGAGAAAGCCTACTCTGTTCAGCCTCTCATCCCTCCTCCTGCCTCCCTGCTGGGACTTTTCACAGGTTGGGGTATCTGTGGGGGAGGGGTGCCCCCTCTCCAAACCCTGACCTCTGAAAAAGCTCCAGCTGGAAGGCAGTGGGAGAGGCAAAAGGCAGAATGGAACATCGAGGGGGAAAAGCTTTGCTCTGTTTGGTCTTTCACCCCTCCCCCTGCCTCCCAGCTGGGACTTTTTGATAGGTCAGGGTGTGTGGGGAGAGTTGCCTCCATCTACAAACCCCAACCTGACAAAAAGCACCAGCTGGGAGTCCGGGGAGGGGGCAAAAGGCAGAACGGAGCATCAAGGGAAAAAACCCTGCTCTATTCAGCTTTTCACCCCTCCCCCACCTCCCTGTTGGGACTTTTTTGACAGGTTGGGGTAGGGGTAGGGGTCCCACCTTTCCAAACCCAACCTGCCAAAAAAAATCTCAGCTGGTAGGCGGGGTTGCAAGGAAGAAGGAAGGAAATTGAAGCTTTTGGATTTTCCTCTCCCTCCTTCCTTCTCCCATGCCACCCCTCCTCTTTTATGGATAGGGAGGGCTGTGGGCAGTTGGGGCTGCCCCAACTGCCCACAACACTCCCTATCCAAATCACACCCCAGGGGTGACAGGGGCGAAAGAAGCAGTCAGGCAGGCAGGGAATTTACTTCTGTTTGGCTGTTCCTTTCCTCCTATGCCCCACCTCCAAGCTTGGACTGAGCTGTCAAAATCAGCTGGGAGGCAATGGGGAAGAGGCTTTTGAATCCCCCACCACACCAGCTAGAGCGCTGGTGCCATGGGGGATTCATTTCATTTTATTTTGTTCTGTAAGCAACTAATTTTTTTGAAAAATTTTGTTACTTATGATATGAAACAAAATGAGAGGGGATGAAATGGAATGAAACGAAACACACTTTTTCTGTTTCATGTCCATATCTAGTCCTCAACTGAAGAAATTGTGGTGGGAAACCTTAACTGAGTCACATGTATAAGGAAAGATGTTGTGAACTCTGCATTTGATATTGAAATCAGTCCCAATTTATTCTGCTGGTTTGGGTGTTCAAAGGGGAAATGCAGCACCATCAAACTGTATATGTCTTTATGTATTTCAGCAGAGGTTTGATTTGGGTAATATTCCTCATTATGGCATGCCACAAAAAACAGCTCTGCATTGTGAGCATTTTCCATTACCTTTGAAATCATTTGACAACCAAGAATGAGTTTCCAGGGTGTGCTGGGAGGTGGCATAGTTCAATGGAAGAATCACACTGAATGTGAAAGGTGCCAGGTTCAATTTCCTGCATCGGTGCTTTAAAAAGACTGGTGAAAGATGATGAGAAGGGCCTTTGCTTAAAACCTTAAGTCAGCTGTTGTCTGCCAGAGCAGAAAAAGGTTAGACTAAATGGATCAGTTTCTGACTCTGTAAGACAGTTTTCTGTTTTCACAGGTTGAAATTCAGTATTTGGAATTAGAGCAATGTAGATTATCAGAATAATTTTGAAAGGCAGTTTTAACTAAGTTGGCTACAGACTCCCTGTATTGAGAGAGTAGGATTTTCAATCTGATGGTCCATGATGACAAAAAGATATCTGTCTGTCTGTCTGTCTGTCTGTCTGTCTGTCTGTCTGTCTGTCTGTCGCTTTTTGCTTGATTTTAAGTGCAGGACAGAGAGACAATTCAAAATTACACTGAATCATATTTCTTTTAATTTAAACTATAGATGGACACGAAATGCTAAAATAGTGTTTCGTTTCATGTTTCATTTCATTTCGTTTTGTTCTGTTTTGTTTCATTTTAAATGTTTTTTTAAAAATCCATTTCATTTTTCATTTTGTTTCATTTTTGGTTTTTTACATGTGTGTGTGTGTGTGTGTGTGTGTGTGTGTGTGTGTGTGTGTGTGTGTGTGTGTGTGTGTGTGTGTGTGTGTGTGTGTGTGTGTGTGTGTGTAGTGTTTGCACAACTTGTTTCCCTCTCCCAAGCCAAGCATGCCAGCTGATCGGTGCTGGGTTGGGAAAAAAGTCTTAAAAGCCCTCAGTTTCCCCACACCCGATCAGGTGCTTGCGGGGGGAAACCTCCAGCTTTTCCCTATGGGAAAACAAAAATCAAAATGGAACGAAATGAAAATCTCAGTTTAGTTTAGTTTTATTTTTTATTTTTCTTTGAGGAGTGGTTCATTATTCATTTCATTACTCAATGAAATAACAAAATGAATGAGTGTGTGTGTGTGTGTGTGTGTGTGTGTGTGTGTGTGTGTGTGTGTGTGTGTGTGTGTGTGTGTGTGTGTGTGTGTGTGTGTGTGTGTGTGTGTGTGTGTGTTGCTTGTGCAACTTTTTTTGTGTGTGTGGTGCTCGTGCAACTTGTTTCCCTCACTCCAAGCCCCACACACCAGCTTCTGGCAGGCCACTCAGCTGGAGCCCACCACTACCCTCAAACCAGAGGACTTCAGCAAGGACTTTGCCCATGTGCTGGTGGCCGAGGTGACCTGACGCTGCGTCCTGTGCCATATGCTGTGCCTGCCCAAGGAGAAAGTGGCCTTTGCCCTGGCTCTGTGCTGGGTGTTCACCGAGCCTGCCAACCACATCCCTTTCCTGCCTCCAGTTCCTGGCCCACATGGGCCTGCCCCCTTGGCCCAGGTGCCAGTGGGGATGATGGGGGCAAAAGCGGGGGTGGTGGGGATGGGGTGGCAGCAGGGGCCCCATCATGTGACAGGGGACTACTGTGTTCTTTGGACAGGGACAGGGAGACCTCTATTTTTTGACTGCAGATGGCGTATCAGCAGATACGGGAGCGCTACTGTATGCATATTTCCGAAGACCACTTTTTCAAACAAGCTAATAGGTTGTTCAGAACTTACTAAAGTCAGACAAGAGACTTAATAAGAGCAGCAGGCCAAACACAGGTGCCGCACCTGATAAACTGTCATGATCCTTTTGATACACCTTGGAAGCAGTAGTCAGCAAGGTGTCTTGCACAGCAGTAACTTGGAGTGAAGCCTGTCAACACCAACAGCGGTTCTTCTCTCACTTGGATGCTGATTTATTTTGTACACACCACATTTTCGTACTGCCCTTTAATGATAATAAGAGTGGTGTGGCTACAACAGCATCGGACCAGTTGAGCATCGCTCTGCAGATCCTCTTAATTATAGGTAGCATTAACGAACTCGTATGTGAGGCTTTGTTCCTCATTGTGGGCCAACTAAACGGGTCTGCTGCTTCATTCTCTCCTTTCATTCGGACCTCTTATTGGATTCTTTTAATTAGACTTATTCCATCTCTCATATAGATGTGCTATTTATACTCCTTCCAGCTCTACCTTTTAGATCACCTTTCTCGGCAAGAAATGATTAGTCATTGCCAATAAATGGGAACGATGAAGAAGCAGAACAAGTGTGGTATTTTTTTAGAATGTTCCACTCATAAAGGCAAATAACACCTTGAGATTTTCTGTAGATTCTGCCCTCGTTTTGCTCTCTCAAAGGGCACTTGTGGTTCTCTCGCCAAGACTCATGTTTGCCATTACCAGAACGCTGCTACCACCAAATGGTGTTATTAAATCTCTTTGAGGAGGACGTTAAATTTCCCATTCATTCCTTCAATCAAAGCTAGCCTTGGGAAGTAGTGTAATTCCACACACACAGACACAGACACAGACACAGACACAGACACACACACACACACACACACACACACACACACACACACACACACACACACACACACACACACACACACACACACACACACACCTCAGCCTATTTTGGAGGTCATCCAGCAAACAGCCCATTCATCTTTTAGAACAGCTTCCAAAATAACTGCTGGGATGTTTACCTCTTGTTTGTGTATCTTTTCATATTTTACCTGGGCAGCTGATGAAACCTGAGTGCCACAGCTAAAAACATAATGTTATGCTTCCCAAAATGGATGCCCCCCCAGCACGATTTCATATTCAAGGTCTTTCCCAAAATAATAGCTTACTCTGCAGGCTATGGCAGCAGGATTTTTTTTAAAAAAAATCCATCTGTAGCTAACATTTCATCACACACAAAAAAATCTGGGAATGTGTAGTTTTTAAATAATGTGTCCAGTTTCTCTGAAAGAATAGGGTTTGTTTGTTTGTTTGTTTGTTTATATTTCTCTGCCAACCTCATAGTGCAAACAGAGCAGTTTACAAAATGGTTAACCATAAAATATAACTTTTAAAAAGTTTTAAAGAAGGCATATAAACACATTTAAAACAGCCATTAACAAAACCTATTTGATGGCAAACACCTCACCCTCCCCATAAGAATTTACAAATGAAATGTCCCCAATTTGGGGGGGGGGGAGAGAAACAGAAACCATAATAAAACGTGCCCACTCTCAAATGACTGGTGGAAGGGCAAAGGTCAAAAAACCCAGAAGACAGTGTCTGCAAATAAGTCTTCACAGCCTCCCAGAAGGAAAGTAGGGAGGCACCCTGCCTTATCTGTGCTTCCACATTACAGGGGCCACCACTGAGAAGTCATGGTATCTTGTTATTCTCTTTTTGGCCTGCCTAGGGTTGGCTACCTGTAGCATGAAGGACTGGGAGGATAGGGTAGCACAGGATGGGTTTCTCGTGGAGATACATGCCACAATCTGAAGCTCTTTTCTTCCACAAACCACCAGGAAGGGCCAAGAAGCCAAGGACAAAAGATGGCTCGTTTATTCCATGTGCATGTAACCGACTGAACCACAGTTTCAGAAATAACTAAGGGCAATAAGCTCATTCAGGCATGTCCAAACTTTGGCCCTCCTGATGTTTTGGACCACAACTCCCAGAATTTTAAGCTTAGACTGCCAATGACAAAGGACTGTGGAAATGGTGGTCCTAAACATCTGGAGGGCCAAAGTTTGGACGTGCCTCAACAGACAAGGACAGGTTGTGTGGCACACACCACAGTGCTCTCCAAAAGAAGGTGGTGATGGGGTCTCAGGACGAATGGCAGCAGTACTACCACAGGTGCCTCCTCCCCAGCATCTGTAGGCTTTTATTTGCAAGCTCATATGCTGCCTGTAGCTGAGAGGGACTTTTCTTTTTCTGGGCTTGGGTGATTGCCAATTCAGCACTAACTAATTGTTCCATCCAAACTTTGAATTCAAAGAAAGCTCCACTTCCCTGCTGTGTGCTTTTTTTCTGGGTTGGTGGCAGTTGTTTGCTTGCTGTGGAACAGTTCATTTGGATGCTAGGTAAAGAAAGCAGTGTACACAACAGTCTAACTTCAACTAACTCTAACTGAACAATTTTTAAAAAAAATCTCCTATAAATGTCTCCAATAGGGATGGGCACCTTACGAAAAATGACACTGTTTCGTCATTTTGTAAGGTTTCGAACTATTTCAAAATGAAATAAAATGGCAGACAGTGTATCATCCTGAACCAAACCAAAATGTTTTCAATTTGGGAGGAACTGAACTGGGGATCCACCACCAGATCTCACTTCAGCACTGAGATCTGCCGGCTGTTTCCCTGCTTGTTCTTGCCCGCCACCGCCTTCCAGCTGGTTTTGACGACTCAAGGAGTAAAAAAAACAAATCCAAGCTGTGAGATGAGCGGCTATGGAGAAGGGAGCAGCCAGGCAGCAGTAAATTTCTCCTCTTCCACCCCTCCTCCCAGGGGGGGGGGTCTGGACAGGGAGGATGTGGGCAATGCGGGTCAGCACTCACTGCCCACAGTCTTCCCTGTCCAAAAAACCTCCCTTGGAGGTGGGGAGAGCACAGAAGAAGGAAGGAAGCAGTGGTAAATTCAAACATTGGGGTGGTGGAAAGAGGGGTTTTTAAACAACTTTTTTTGCTGCCCCAAGCCCGAGCTATAGCTGATCGGTGCTTGGAGCAGCAAAAAAATAAATAAATAAAAAATAAAAAATAAAAATAAAAAATGTTTTTAAACCCCTCCTTTCCCACCACCCCATCGTAAGCTACAACTGATTGCACTTGGGGCAGCAAAAAATCCTTTCTTTCCCCACGCCCAATCAAGTTACACAAGCACCACACACACACACACACACACACACACACACACACACACACACACACACACACACACACACACACACACACACAGTACACTAAAAATGAAATGAAACAAAATGAAAAATGAAATGATTTTTTTTAAAAAATGTTTCAAATGAAGCAAACAAAACTGAACTAATGAAATGAAAAACAAAACGAAATGCTATTTTAGTGTTTTGTGCCCATCTCTAATTTTAATATCATGTAGGATTTGGTTAACAATCGTGAATAAAGAATCCATCCATTCATTCTTTATTAATGGATGAAGGAATAGAGAGTATGATTAAATTTGCAAATGATATCAAATTGAGAGGGGTTGCTAATTCTCTGAGGATAGGATAAAAATCCCAAATGACCTTGACAGATTAGAGTACTGGGCCAAAACTAATGAATGAGTTTCAACAGAGAGAAATGTAGGGTTCTGCATCTAGGCAGAAAAAAGTGAATTGCATAGAGGTGGGGGACACCTTTCTGGAGAATAGTACATGTGAAAGGATATAGGAGTTAGGGAGGACCACAAATTGAACATGAGTTATCAGTGTGATGCAGTGGCCAAGAAAGCCAATGTGATTCTTGGTTGCATCAACAGAAGCATAGGATCTAGATCAAGGGAAGTGATAGTACCACTCTATTCTGCTCTGGTCAGACCCCACCTGGAGTACTGTGTTCAGATCTGCACACTTCAGTTTAAAAGGAATGTTGACAACATTGAATGGGTCCAGAGGACGGCGACTAGGATGGCTGATGGTTTGGGAAAAAATGTCTTATGAGGAGTGGCCTAGGGAACTGGGAATGAATGGAGGGTGGTGGAGTCTCCTTCTTTGGAGGTATTTAATCAGAGGCTGGATGGCCATCTGTTGGGAGTACTTTTTGGGGCGGGGGTCCTGCATGGCAAGGGGTTGGACTGGATGGCCCTTGAGGTCTCTTCCAATTCTATTTCTAATAGTGGTGAACTTGTCCCTGGTGTGGCTATGACCATCCTTTCATTTTTAAGGAGCTAAGGAGAATAGGATGATTTGTTTGCCTCTCTACCTATCACAATTACATACCACCCATCTCATTGCAAGCCATTATGCTCAGTGGCTCACAACAAATTAAAAAGCTGCCTCCCTTCTGTTCCTTGGGAACAGCACTTTACAAACAGGTGATCAGATCCATTCGCCCCTCCTACAAGGTCTTCCAACCCTTGTTATGTCATTGTAAATTGATTTGCTCCTCACCATCAGTGGGGCAGTTTGCTAGGTTATATTATGTTACTCTTCTATGTTATTTCGGGTTGAATTATATGCTTTGTTATATGTTCTGTTGTTAACCACACAGAATAGTGATTCCACACTAGATGGACAGAATATAAGTACAATCAATCAATAAATCAATCAATCTGTGTCATTTTCCAATGTTTTTTGTCACTATTCGGACACAAACAAATACATATACAGAGGTACCCCGACTTAAGAGCAGCTTGACTTAAGAGCAATTTGACTTTAGAGTGGAAAACTGTTAGTGTTTTAACTGCCGCCTTACAAATTTTAGGTATGGTCTGTTCGACTTACATTTTTTTTTCATTTTTTCATTTTTAACTTTTTTTTCAGTTTTGTAGATAGGCACCTGACTTAAGAGTAGTTCGACTTAAGAGCATGCATTCAGAATGGATTAAATTCATAACTTGAGGTACCACTGTACCTATTTTGGAATATTTGAACTGCTTGGGCAATAAATTATCTCATGGCAAACTGGTTGCAATTTGTAAGACAAATAATTCAAACCAAATTGAAGCAGATGGTATTCGCACACATCTAGTGTTAAATATGATGAGCTTCTCAGAGGAAAATAGATGATGACATCATTTAGGCACTAACTTCACTCAGTACACAAGGATTAAATACCAGACTTCCAGAAAGTTAACCACTTTAGGTCTTGGTCATGCATCTGCCAGCTCCCCTTTACCATTCCTTCAAGTTTCTGAAACATATTTTCTTTTCATCCCAGATATGATTTTTTTGGCAAATTATTGTAAATTCTTATACAAACAAAGCAAACCAAAATGAGTTGATTTGAAAGTCTCATCAATTTCCCTGCAGGGGGGCTTATTTGGGTAGATGATCCACATCCCAACCAATTTGGAGATGTTCTATGACATGAGCCACAGCGCAACTAAATGATTACAAGGAAAGGATGACAAGGTCTGCTAATGTAGAAGAGCCTCACATGAGGCTCAGGCAGTTCACGAGTGCATAGCTGAGCTCCTGTAACACACTGACAAGTGTTTCAAAGGTGGCTAACATTCAGCCGTTCCCTGCAGGCAGTTCCCTATGACAAGTTTGTCCTTGTTGAGTGCATCGAAAGTCTGCATTCCGCAGCCGGAGGACAACTTTGGCGTCTGGAGAGGCCAGGTGTCATATGCTGACCTTCAAACATTAGGCAGGATACCCTTCAGCCACATAAAAAGGGGGGACACACCTTTATTATGTGCCTCTTGAGATCGCAATGTGCAGCGAGACAGCAGGCCAAGCTAGTTCCTGTTGCATGGATTCTGGCTGAGTCCAGATGGTAGTCTCTTTGAATCTGATCCAGGATCTGCAGCCAAGTGGATTGGGAAACAAAAAAAGCAGCTCAGAAGGTTGAAAGAGACAAAAAGCCTCCTGGCCAGTGAGCATATTCACCTTGGATTGCATGGCACAACAATGCAGGCTCCAGCTATACACGTCAAGCCCTTCTGCAAACTGCCTTAACAATGATCTAAAAAAATCACTTTTTAAAAATCTAGGGGCACCCAACATGGGTGACTTCACATATTATGCAAACACGTGCTGTTTCTAATATGCCAGGCAAAAAACCTTAAGATTCCAAACAAATAAAATCATCTTATTAAAAACAGCCAAATGCTTCAGGAAAAACAGGTCCTTTTCCTTTTCTAGGAGGTGTATAGACAGGTTTCCATTGTCCTTCTCGGTTTTAGAGGTTTCAGGAACAATGCAGATATTTGTTCCTTTCTTAGAAGCAAGAGTGGCATGAATATGCAGAAGGTGAGCAGTGTTCCCACTTCCACATTGCTTTCACTCTCCCAGGGGGTAGGGAAAAATCACACCGAGTAATATAGTTTAACTATCAAGAACTGGTTTTGCTTTTTTTAATTTCTTATTTATTTATTTATTTATTATTTGCATTTATAGACAGTCCGACTTTCCAATGAGGAACTCTGGGTGGTGAACAGCATAGGACAGGCATGTCCAAACTTTGGCCCTCCAGATGTTTTGGACCACAACTCCCACAGTCATTTGCCATTGGAAATATAGGCTTGGAATTCTGGGAATTGTGGTCCAAAACATCAGGAGGGCCGAAGTTTGGACATGCCTGGCATAGGATAAACAATAAAATAAGAAAATACAATATAAATACATATATAAAGAAACAGAACCCAGCAATGGAAACAAGATGGCAGCAAATATCCAATGGGCAACAAACATATAATAAACAGTTGTTCAGCCCCCATGATCACCAGAGGCGGCCTTAAATACCTACGTTTTTAACACCTTCTTGAAGGCCGAAAGGGGCTCCGCAGTCCTAATCTCACTAGGAAAGTGATTCCATAGTGTTGGGCCCACCACGGAAAAAGCATGGTTCCAAGTAGAGGCCTTATGGGCCTCTTGGGGAGTGGCAACCAGAAGCGAGAGGGACAGCGATGTTCTGGTGGGCCGGGCCGAAGTTGATCTTTGGTTGACATGCTTCGCAAGATATTTTGGACCCAAGCCATGGAGGGTTTTGTAAATCAAAATCAACACCTTGAACCTTATTCAGAAGGCACCGGGTAGCCAAGGCAGGCAAAACAAGATAGGGGTGGCACGGTCAAATCTGCCCACACCAATCACCAATCTGACTGCCACATTCTGTACCTGCTGCAGTCGCTGAACAGGGTCAAGGGAAGCCCCATGTAGAGAGTGTTACAATAGTCTATCCTCGAGATAACTAGAGCTTGCACAACCATTCTTAGAGAGTCCCCGTCGAGGTATGGGTGAATCTGGGTGATTAGCCTAAGTTGGTAAAAGGCCACCCTGGAAATGGCTGCCACTTGGGACTCCATGGACAATGTCACATCCAGGACAATGCCCAGACTCCTACTCTATCTACCAGCTGGAGGGAATTCCCACCCAAACTGGGAAGAAGGCCACACTACCTGTTCGGGCCCCCTCCAAAGAACAGTACCTTGGTCTTCTCTTGGGCTATAAAGGCCTTAATTCCACATTCTGGGAGTTCTACCTGATTGACACTGACCTTACAAGCACCTAAATGTACTCACCAGAAATAAAAATGGTTAAACTGGGAGACTTTGGAGCTTAGCTAAGCCTACCTGCCTGGTGAGGAAGAAAGCTACCCCTGGGACAGGAAGCTTGGGACCAGCTAGGCCTAGCAGAATGTCACAGCCTTTGAGTTTAGGCCGGACAGCCCCATTGGGGTGTCTGTAAGCTGTATGTCAGGTAGAACTCCTAGAATATGGGGAATTTTGGGATATGTAGTCCAGGAAATTCCCATCTCCAATCAACATCACCCAAGTGAAGGCAGGTCGACTGGCTCTAACTAGGGAACTCAGAATCTCCAAGTCTCCATTCCGTTGCCTTTCTTCAACTCCCACCGAGATTTTCCTCTTCCACATATTGTATGTTTGGTTTGTGAGAGTGGAGGGAGGGTCACATAGGAATTCATGCATATTTTTCTTCATTCCGATGTCCAATCTGATTTCATCATTGGCATCCTTAAGTCTCGAAAGACTATGGTATCATGCCTGGAGTAGAGATCCTAAAGCAACACCTAGTGTGGCTAAATAGACCAATCTGGGAATGGCAGTCTCTACCGGACTGGGGGCAGATATATTCTGTTTCTTGCCCAGTCCCCAGGTTTCGTTGTTTCCATGCCTGCCTCTTTTCCTCTGCCTGTTGGACAAATCCCTCTTCGAATTTATGTAGAACATGCTGTATCTTTTGCCTCCAGACAGTGCGATTGGAGGTCAGGGTTTCCCATCTGCTGAGGTCCATTCTCAAGGCCTTCAGGTCCCTCTTACAGATAACCTTATACCGCAGCTGTGGTCTCCCTCTGGGGCGCTTTCCCTGTGCTAGTTCCCCATACAGAAGATCTTTTGGGATCCGGCCATCATCCATTCTCACAACGTGTCCGAGCCAGCGTAGGCGTCGCTGTTTCAATAAAGTATGCATGCTAGAGATTCCAGCTGATTTCAGGATTATGCTATTTGGAACTTTGTCATGCCAAGTAATGTTGAATATTTGCCTAAGCAGCACATATGGAAGGTATTCAGCTTTCTTTCCTGTTGGGCATGGAGGGTCCAAGACTCGCTGCAATACAAAAGTGTGCTCAGTACACAAGCTTTATAGACCTGTACCATTCTAATTTATTTATGCATTTTTATCCAATGATTAAAGTGTGTTTGAGTGTATATACTGCATATTAGACATGGGCACGACCTGGCGAAATTGTCGTTTCTGTTTTCAGTTATCATTTCCGTTATGTAACGGAAACGGTAACGATAATTAAGCCGTCAGAACTCAAACTCGAACCAAAAAAGAAAAATTTGGTCGGGTTTTTCATTTCCGTTTGTGGCATTGCGGTGATCGCGCGATGTGAAGCACAGAAAAAGTTTTAAAAGTTTTTTTAAAAAAACCCGACTTCCAGCCAAAAAAGCAGGCAAAATATGCCTGCCTGAGGCTTTGCCACCTACCAGAGGGGTGATTTCTGGGGGGTCCCTGGCCTTTCCCCCCCTATTCTCCTGTCCTGGGCTGCTTGCACCAGGCTGGGGGGGTCATCCTCGTTGTCTGTCTCGATGCATGCCATGCAGTGGGGGGGGGATCCAAAATGGCGACCACAAATTTTCTTTTGAAATCGTGGTCAAAAAACACATCAAATCACCACAGAAACATGTGAAATTTATTTATTTTAAATGCCTGAATTTTTATAGTAGCAGCAGTGGGTTTTTATAGCAATAAAATGTTGCATTTATTTTATTTTATTTTATTTATTTTTATTTTTTTAGACCTGCCCCTTTGGGCTGGGCATGGGATGGGACCATGCAAATTTTTTGAACCATTCCACCAATGGCATCGCCAGGTTTTTGACTGACACTTCTGGATGCCGACACCTTCCAGAAATCGCAGTCGGGTGTATGGATGTTGTTGAGGGAGGAGGGCTGGCTGCTGGTGCTGGTGTGATCCGATCGAGATTAAGGAGGGAGGCTGGAGGCTTTAGGATTTAAGTTAGGCAGGGAGTGAGGGAATTGAATTTAGAAAATAATTTCTTCGCAAAAACACCTAGCGCCGGCCCTGATTGCGGGACGCCCCTATGCTCTGGGAAGTCAAATCGCACTAAATCACGGTGGAAACGACAAATGACAAACAGAAACAACAAATTTTTGAAAAATTTCACGACAAATGGAAACGAGCTGAAACGGACCCATTCTGACAAACGAAAACTCGAAACGTCATTTTTTCTGGTCGTGCCCATGTCTATTGCATATGCAGAATCCCAACTAGCCAGCCCCCTGGGGTTCTGTAGCTCTATTCATGTTTGGAAATAAATATATAATTTAATTGCCTGCTGTTTACCATGTCAGATTTTAAAATGTGAGCATTGCTTTGTGTACACTTCTTCCCTCCCATAAAGCTTACAAGCATGCACATCCCTTTGGATGTCCAAATAGGGCTATAGAATCCTTAGCGGCTGGGTAGCAGAGACACTGAACGGAACTCCTACTAGGAGGGGAGGATATGCCGCAACATTTTGTTGCAGTTTCCACCCACTTTTAATATATTTTTACTTCACTTACTGCCACTTGTTACTATTTATTGGCCTCTGAGAAAGAAAGGAAACCTCTGCCTTGACAGGAATGTGGAGTGACTTTCCCAGCTTTGAAGGGGCCAGGCTGCTTCTACATACCGTATATACTCGAGTATCAATTGACCCGTGTATAAGCCGGGGGGCCTAATTTAACCCCCAAAACTGGGAAAATTTATTGTCTCATGTATAAGTCTAGGGTGGGAAATGCAGCAGGGCCTGGCCACTCCTCCTTTGTTAGCTGGGGGGGGGGTTTGACGTTTAAAATGACTTTTAGCCACCGAGGCAAGTGCTTGGGTTGGTGGCTAATTTATTTATTTATTTATTTATTTAAGTACTTATATCCCGCACCATCTTCCCAACGGGAACTCTGGGCGGCTGACAACGTAAAAAGCATAAAAAGGCTTAAAAGCAAAAATAGCAAAGCCCCCAAACAAGGGCGGCAAAAAGCAAGATGGCGGCAAACAAAAGGATCAGGGAAATGGGAAAAGGAAAACTAACTAATAAGGTCACCGTACGCTTCTTTAAAGAGGAAGGTCTTCAAAGCCCTCTTAAAGGCAGGCAGGGACTCCAGCAGGCGCAGCTCAGGAGGGAGATGGTTCCAAAGCGAGGGCCCCACCACAGAGAAGGTGCGGTTCCGCGTACGCGTTCTCCGCGCCTCTCTGGGTGTTGCCACTCGCAATGAGCGCGCCTGCGACGATCTCGTGGGTCTGGATCCGGATGCTCTTAGGGAGATGCGCTCCGCCAGTTAACCTGGTCCCAGGCCGTGGAGGGCCTTGAAAACCAAGACCAGGACCTTGAACCTGATCCGGAAGACAACGGGGAGCCAATGCAGGCGGACCAGGACTGGGGTGATGTGCTCGTATCTACGAGCACCCACCACCAGCCTGGCCGCCGCATTTTGCACCCGCTGTAACCTCCGGACCAGGGTCAAGGGCAACCCCACGTAGAGGGCATTGCAGTAGTCAATCCTCGAGACCACCAAGGCCTGCACAACTGTCCTCAGGGAGGACTCATCAAGGTACTGACGGATCTGGGCGATCCTGCGGAGATGGAAAAAAGCGGCCCTGGAGACGGCCATCACCTGGGCTTCCAGGGAGAGGGCCGAATCCAGGACCACGCCCAGATTCCTGGCCCTGTCTGTAGGCTGGAGGGAAATACCCCCCAGACTAGGGAGGGGGCCATTGTACCGAGACGAGGGTGCCCCGAAGAACAGAACCTCCGTCTTCTCCGGGTTAAGCTTGAGCCGGTTATCTCTGGTCCATTCCAATACGGCCTCCAGGCACAGATCGAGGGAGCGAACCGCCTCCTCTGCAGACGTAGAAAAGGAGATATAGAGCTGCGTGTCATCAGCGTACTGATGACAGCGAACTCCATATCTCCTGATTACCTCCCCCAGCGGCCTCATATAAACATTGAACAGCACAGGGGAGATTGCCGACCCCTGGGGCACCCCACAAGGGAGAGTCCAAGGAGCCGACAAAACATCCCCCAGCTGAACCCGCTGAGTCCGGCCGCGGAGGAAGGAACGGAGCCAGGCCAGGGCCTGACCACCAATTCCCGCCTCAGCGAGCCGGGCCAGAAGGTTACCGTGGTCGACGGTATCAAAGGCTGCTGAGAGATCAAGGAGGACGAGCAGGGAGGAACACCCCCTGTCGGCCTCCCTGAGGAGGTCATCCTGCAGAGCGACCAGGGCGGTCTCGGTCCCGTGAAGAGGCCTGAATCCAGACTGGAAGGGATCCAGGATATGGTTTATCTCCAGGTATGAATGGAGCTGGACAGCAGCCACCCCCTCGACAACCTTGCCCAGGAAGGGAACAATGGCGATCGGACGAAAGTTGGAAAGATCGTCCGTCGCCAAGCCAGGTTTCTTGAGAGTGGGTTTTACCACGGTCTCCTTAAGCTGGGAAGGGAAACAACCCTCCCGAAAGGAGGCCGTGGCGATGGACGAAACCCACTCTGGCATGTTCCCTTCGGCAGATTTGATGAGCCATGCTGGGCAAGGGTCAAAGGGAGTGGCCGCCGGCCGGCACCAAGCCATAACTCTGGAGGCCTCCGCAGAAGAAACCGGCCTGAACTCATCCAGGAGGGGAGAACGGAGGGGTGAGGCACCGGAGGACCCAAGGGATGGACTAGAACAACTGGGGGGCAAGTCGGAACGGATGGCCTCAATTTTAGATCTAAAATGGGCTGCGAATTGCTCGCTAGTGAAATCACTAGGAGGAGGCCGCAGCTGACTGGGATTGGAGAGGTCCCGAACCACCCGGAATAATTCCGCCTGGCGGTTCGAGGCCTCGCCAATTCTCAGGGAGGCATAAGATCTTCTGGCGTCCCTGATCGCGCGAAGATAGCGGCCAGTCAGCTGTTTAAGGGCAGCCCTGTTTACTTCCGTCCGGTTTGCCCTCCATATGACCTCCAGTCTCCTACGTTCTTGCTTCATCGACCGCAACTCCGCCGTGAACCACGGGGAGGAGTGGCCTCGGCATCGTAGGAGATGCTTAGGGGGGATCCGGTCTATCGCCCCGGCGGAACCCACATACCACCTTTCCACCAGGGCGTCAACCGGATCGTCTGCCAGACCGCCAGAGAGCTCCCCGAAGGCTTCCATAAACCTAGGGGGGTCCAGGAGCCTATGGGGGCGAGCCCAGATGTAAGAAGGGCGCTCCCCGCGGGGTGGGGGGCGATCGACAGGGAAAATTTTAGCAGGTAGTGGTCCGACCATGACACGGGCAGGGGCAAAATGCCCCCAACCCCCAGACACGAATCCGGCGACGTGGAGGAAAAGACCAGGTCCAGGGTGTGGCCAGCTCTATGGGTGGGGCATAAAACATGCTGAGATAAGTTCATGGACGTCATGGATTCCATGAATTCCAGAGCCACCCCAGAGAGTTCACCATCAGCGTGCAAGTTGAGGTCCCCAACCACCAGAAGGCGGGGGGAACCCAACAAGGCAGCCGAGATGAACTCAGCGATCTCTGGCAGGGATTGCGCTGGGTTGCGGGGAGAACGGTACACCAGTACAATGCCAAACTTATCTCGCTGACCCACAGATAGATGGAGGCATTCCACCCCAGAACACACCATCGTCGCGGACCTGCTAACGCAAAGGGATTCCCTGAAAACGATGGCCACCCCACCCCCCCTGCCCTCCGATCTGCCTGCCCACTGAACCTGAAACCCAGGTGGGCACAGGAGAGAGAGGGAGGCCCCGCCCTCCGCGCCCACCCAGGTCTCGGTGATACACGCCAGGTCGGCGTGCTCATCCAAGATAGAATCGAGGATGAGCGGGGTCTTATTATGCACCGACCTGGCGTTAATCAGCAGGCAGGTCAGATCGGAGGCGCTGGCGGGATGGCACCCAGGTAGATGGCGGTGGACGAGGGGATCAGAACGGGGGACCGGCCTTAAATGCCGGACCCTAGTTCTTCTTACCCGACCGATCCCTCCGTCCAGAGCGTACCTCCCACGGCCAGACACCACTGAGATCCGGGTCCCTGCCGGCATGGTGGCCAGGAAGGGGAAGGGGACAAAAAAAAAGTCATTTTAAACATTGTATGACACTCCCCTGCAACATGGGGGTGGGTGGGTCAGGAGAAGTGGCGCACAATGTTTAGAATGACTTTTAGCCACTGACCCAAGCACTTGCCTCAGTGGCTAAAAGTATTGACCCGAATATAAGTTGAGGGCCCCTTTTTTCAGCCCAAAATTAGGGTTGAAAACCTAAGCTTATATTCGAGTATATACAGTATATCCTTTCAAAGTGTTGGCTCGGCCATTTCCCCCTGACCGATCTTTACGGAGCAAAAGCAGGCAACTCTGTGATTTTTGCCACTCTGAACATTTGCTTCCACCATCAGGCTAGCCTTGGAAGCAGCGATCTGGGACTGTCCCTTTTTTTGACGTGGGAGGAAAACAAACACACCCTCACTCTCCTTCTGTGCCTTGTTCTCTTTCCTCTGGGCAGCTTTGGCTGTGAAACGCTGGCGGCGTGTCTGGGCTTTATTCATCCCGCTACCACCTAGGAGGGGAATGGATGAGCCTGACAGCTCTCCAGATGTTGGCTTTGCAATTCTATATGTGCCTCTCCCATGCTCACCAAGCCGACGTTCTGCTCTGCTTCCTCTGCAGCCAGACGCCAAGTCTCTCTCAAGCTGTCCCCCTCGGGATACTTGCCTGCTTTCCCTATTTGACAACCCATAGATAGCTGTGTAGCTCTACCTGTGGTTTCCTGCTGGGAAGCAGCACGCTTGCGACTGAAAAGAGGAGAGCAGCATTCTTGGAATCCCAAAACCCTTCTCTAAGGTGCTGGGCCACTCTTGAGAGAGGATGTTTCTGGAAGGCTACAGACGGGAGAGAAGGAGGAAACCCATCATGCTCGTGGACACTGGAGATACACCTGCGTGCAGAGGCATGAAGCCCCCAGGAAGCCCCCAAAGTCAATAGGACACTTCATGGGACAGACTGGTGTTCATTTTTCAATATGCAATTTCTGTGGTCAGAGCTTTTTCCATATTAATATTCTGGAGGCCATATCAAGAGTAGATTTGGGGGAAGTCTGCTACTTGTATACCTCCCCATAGAGTTTCAAGCTCTCCTTGGGGCTGTTTACAAGTAATTATGCAGGCTACACATTGCTCTATCCCACCCCCCACAGGAAGATGGGTACTCATTTCATTGAGCTCGGAGGGCTGGAAGGCTGAGTGAACCTCAAGCCTGCTACCTGGGATTGAACCTCAGGTCGTGAGCACAGTTATGGCTGCAGTACAGTAGTTGAACCACTGCGCCATGAGATTTGCAGAGATTCACATTCCATTTGCTGAACAATGGCTGAATTCCTGGAGAAGGGGGATAAGAAAAAATAATCTTGCTTATGGGTGTGTGGGAGGGAGGAAAAATTGTCTCCTGCTGTGTTTCTCCTTGAGCAGGAGAACATATGTTACCATTGCTAGGATAGATAGCTTCATTTTAAATGGGTCCTGCCTTGTTTTGAAAGCAATTATTTGCTCTTGAATTTATTGAAATGTGAAATGCAACCTTTGTGTTAAATTAAAATGAACTGAGGTGGGGATGCTATCATAATTGCAGTTTGCACTGTCACTTTGAAAAGTATTTGCCTCTGTAGGGGAGACCAGAAAATGTGCAAAGGAGAAAATATGCTTGCCTGTTTTAAGTTCCACGAAAGGTCATCATAAGAAAGCAACCCTGCATGAACCAATCAGCCTACCTAGATAGCGATTGCTGCTAGAGCCCTCTGAAATGGAGAATCACTTTGCACAGGTGAACACCTAAATGAGTCAGCTGTTCAGCTGCTTAGAAGTGCTATTTGAAATGTGATATGTCCACCAGCGGAACAGCAATACAAGAAGCATGCAATGGGGTTAACTGGGGCCATGACTATGTTAACATTTAACACAATAGAATCTCTAATGGACAGTGCGCAGGACACTAGTGATGGACAATGGATTGGCCTAACATCAGAGCAGAAGCAGGCTCCTTCAGGTCACTTCCAGCATTTCCCAAGGTGACACAAACTCCCCAATGAAGAGCAACAGACCCAGTGGAAGCTTTGCTTAGGCGATTTTGGAATGGCGGACCGCCTGCTGCTACCAAAATGTCTTTTCTGTGGGAAACCCTCATGGAGGGAGGCGAGATGGTCAGAAACACCTTATAATACATAGACATACTGTTCAATGGCCTTTTGCTGCTCAATGGTCTTATGCCAGTGATGGCGAACTTTTTAGAGACCGAGTGCCCAAACTGCAATTCAAAACCCACTATTTTTTTTTGCAAAGTGCCAATGCAGTAATTTAACCTGTATACAGATGGCTATGAAGGGTGTATGTCGGGTGCCCACAGAAAGGGCTCCGAGTGCCACCTTTGGCACCCGTGCCATAGGTTCGCCATCACTGTCTTATGCCCTTAAACCTAACAATGAGCCTCTGACTTATTTGAAAGCTGGACCGCATAAACAAAAAGACCATCTAAATCTTTGGCCTAATGAGATCCAGACTAAATCAATCTGTAGAAGTAAAAAAGGGATTGATCCATGTGACCAGAAAAACAAATGCAAAACTAGGCTAGGTGATACCTTAATCAAAGCATTGGACCAAAAGTACATTCTTGGCAAAAGATGTAGTTTGCCAGGCTTTGCGATTCTTTGTGGACAGATGACATCAGTCAGGCATTCTTCTGATGGGACAGGAAGTAATACTGGTGTCAAAACTGCATCAAAGTCCAAGATTGGGTTTCAAACCCCAGCTCTCCAAACAAAGGGGCATAGGCCAGCAAATTTGCCAAGGCCCACTTACAGTCAGTACAACAATCCGCTCCCTGGAACTTGAAATCTCATAGGGATGGAGCCACACTACCAGTGGATTAAGCAGGAATCCTGGAGTTATTGTCACATGACCCTTTGAATACTCTCTTTCACTGAAGTGCTATAACTAGGTCAGGGTGCTCTGTCCAGTCCAGTGGCTTCCTCTCTGGTCAATCTGTTCTGTCCCCCTCTTTGATGTAGGCGGATACTGTTATGGATGCCTTAATGGTCTTCCCCTCTCCGACTTCTTCCCACTTTTCCCTAGCATGCAACAAACATTATTTTACATTGCACTGCCTTATGTAGCCATCTAAATGACATAGGGATCTTCTAAGAATGGCTGCCCTGCCCAGCCTTGTGCCGAGCTGGGCCGTCTTTGCCGGCCAGTTGAGGGAGGCGGCTATTGGCTACGCTAGTGGCGTAGCCTACGTCCGGGGAGCGCGCCCTTTCTAAGTTCCTGGCGCACTCCCCATAGACTGCCTCCGCAATCGCCGGTTTCGTCAGGGAGCGAGCGGCACGCCTGTCAGGAGTGCCTCAGACACGTCCTGCTCCTGTACATCAGCGGCTGCTTTCTTTAGCTCCCGACAATCAGCTGATTGTTGGGAGCAGCTCTTCCCCGGACTCTCCCGCACCTGAGGCACAGGTTTTGTCGGTTCGGGAAAGGGTCCGGGAGGCAGGCTGATCGGACGCGCAGGCTTGTCGAAGCCTGCTTCCTTGCGGAGCGCCGCAGAAGCGGCGAGAGAGAGCTCTTCGAGCTCCTGTTTGCTCAGCTGCTTGTTGGGTCCCGATAAGCAGCTGAGCTTGGTTGTCAGCGCCCCCTGCCTAACCGGACAGGCTTGCCTGCCTAGGTCCTTGGCTGGCAAGGGGCCGCTTGCTTGAGAAGCCGTTACCTTTTGGGTCAGGTCTTGTGTGCTGGGGAAGGGTCCAGGAGGTAGGTGGATCGGGTGGGCAGGCGAGTTCATAGCCTGCGTCCTGCTGAGCGTGGGGCAGCGGTGAGCGGGAGCTCTTTGAGCTCCTGTTAGCTCAGCTGCTTGTCGGGTCCCGACAAGCGGCTGAGCATAGCGCCAAGCGCTACCTGTCAATTCAGCAGATCTTCTGCTGAGTTCTTTAGCTCTTCAGGCTTCTCTCTCTCTCTTCTTTGAAGGGGTATTCAGGGGAAAAGTGGGAGGCTGCTTGTCTGGATCCCTGCTGGGGGTAACTAGCAGGGATTGCTTGTCAGTTGGAGCCCTGGGTGAGGGAGGAGGTTGACCTGTATGGGTGTGGGACCCTATTTTTTGGCTTGACTGCCTACCCTCTTTACAGGGTTTTAGGGACCTCGATTCCAGCCATATTGAGCCTTTAGTGTTCAGTTTAGTTTAAGAGTTATTCCAACCTTCCATCGGGGGCAGCTGAGGGAGGCATATTTTATTTTTTCTTTTATTTTTGGGCGGCCATTTTGTTTTCCTCACGGCAGCCATTTTGGCCTGGCCTCATGGGCTCACCCCCTCGTCGTTGATCCACATCCATCTGTGTGGACCCTGGCGTGTTCATATTTTATTGTTAAAAAATTAATTTGCCGCGATTCTTCGACCTTAGCAGTAGACTGCCTAGTCATTTGTTTGGCCATTTTGTGAGCATCAAGTTTCAGGGCCTCTGGGGGTGTAATCCACTTCCATCAACTCTGTTCATTGTTCTTCTATTCTTCCCACGTGTTGTATAGGCAATTGCATAACAGGGCCATCCTTTTGACACCCTTTGGTTACGTTTTGGATCTGTGCCACGCCCATGCGGCTGAGTTAATTTTCGCCTGTTTGCCCCTTATATTCTGCCATGCTGTCTAAGAAGGGAGTTTCTAATGGGAAGGGCAAGGGTAAGGTCCCTGCCAAGAAGAGGCCTAGTCAGCAGCCCCCTCCTGATTCATCCTCTACATCAGATGATGAATTGCCAATTCTTTCGGCTGCTTGGAAGAAGCTATCCCGTTTGGAGCGCGAACGCGCTCACAGGCAGGGGATGGCAGCGTCTTACGGGGTGGGCGATCTACGAGTGATGCAAAGGCTCGGAGGAGGGCCGAGCGTAAACTAATGATGGATCTAATGATGACACGCATTTCTTCTCTTGAGTCCGCTTTAGCTGGATCTTCCAGTACCGTTTCTGCAGGTACACCATCTGTGACAGCTGAAGTAGCCGCTTCATCGCATGCACCGCTCAGCTCTCCGGTTGCTTTGCCTTCCAATGTAGTCACGTCCCCCCCTGGCGTGGATGACTCATCACTTCAAGCTCTCAATTTATCCTTGGCTGTGTCTTTGCGTGGTCAGTCTGCCCCAGCTGCGCAGCATCCACCGGTGATAGGTGAGTCATTTCCAGTATCTTCACACTCTCCGAGTCTGGTTACATGGCCCTGGCAGACGGGTGATCTTGATTTGCAGATGTGGGTGGGACCTGGCATTCCAATGCCGGTACGACCCCCAGTATCTACGCCGCATTATCCCCTTGGGTCACCGGCCATGGCTGAGGCTGCTGCACAGACGGTTGCTGATGCGCAGTCCTCTTCTGTGGTGACACCTTCAAGGGCATCAGGGTCCACTGCCTTGGTGTCTACGGCGACCATGACTGATAAAGTGGACGACTTGTCCTCCTCTAAACCGGGAATCAATGACTTGCCTGAAGGGGATGAGTCTTTGCCCTTGGGTTATCATCTATCCGAGGCTATGATTGACAGGATTACCTCCGGCAAGTTCGTTGACATATTTGAACTGTTAAATAGGGAGGTGGACTCTAAAGAGTTAGAGAAGCTGGATGACAAGGAAAAAGAACGCATTCAGAAGAGGAAGCCGGATCGTTCATGGAATAATTGGCTTAATGTCTTTGTAATGTATGCGGGGATTTACTCAGCAGCTCACCCGGAGAAGACCTCCGTTCTGTTCCACTACCTTGACTTGATTATTAGGGCCTGGCATGATGGCCCCCCTAATGCATGTTTACTGTATGATGAGGGGTTCTGTCGCCGTATTGCTCAGGATCCCACTCTCCGTTGGGATAGGCCACACAGCTACCTCTGGCTTCGGGTGATGAGTTCGGCTCGCCTTAGCGAGAGATTTGATAGTGGGCATGTTATGCTGCGCTCCGGTACTCCTGGTAACTCCCACGCTTCTGCGGGCCAGTCGGTTCAACCCCGGCTGGTCTGCTTCGATTATAACAGAAGGGGATCTTGCGGGCGCTGGCAGTGTAAATTCCGCCACCTGTGCTCCACATGTGGGGCCAACCATCCGGTTCACACCTGCCCTAGAGGCAAGCCAGGGGGCGAGGGAACAAAAGATGCAGGCAGAAAACATAACCAGTCAGGCCCATCTAGTCCCATAAAGCTACAGGTTCTGAGGGAGTGGCTGAGTAGTTACCCCTCTCGTGAGGATGCGGTTTACATTTTGGAAGGATTCCAGCTGGGGTTTCGCATCCCTGCTTTGGGTGAACGTGCGCCGTACATCGCGCATAATCTTAAATCAGTCTTGGGTAAAGAGGATATTGTTAGGGCTAAGATCGCTGCTGAACTTTCGGCAGGTAGGGTGCTGGGCCCATTCGATCGCCCACCTACTTCCCATTTCCGGGTGTCTCCTCTGGGTGTTGTACCTAAGAAGACGCCGGGTGAATTCCGCCTTATTCACCATCTCTCTTATTCGATGGGGGATTCAGTCAATGACAGGATCCCTCAGGAATTGTGTAGCGTACGTTACACATCCTTTGATTCTGCTATTAGGATGGTGCGTAATTGTGGAATTGGGGCTGAGATAGGTAAGTGTGATGTTAAATCTGCTTTTAGATTGCTCCCAGTACATCCTGATGATTGTGAGCTCTTAGGTTTCACATTTGACGGTTTATTTTATATGGATAGGGCGATGCCTTTTGGGTGCTCTATTTCTTGTTCAGCATTTGAACACTTTAGTTCCTTTGTTGAATGGGCGGTCCGTCAGAGGACCGGTGACTTGCACATTGTTCACTATTTAGACGATTTTTTGTTTGCGGGAGTCGCTGGCTCTGACCAATGTGCTAGGCTAATGACATCATTTAAGGATATGGCCAGCGAGCTAGGGTTACCTCTGGTGGAAGACAAAACGGAGGGCCCTACCACTGTACTGACCTTTTTGGGTATTGAGCTAGATACTACATCCCAGGCTTGCCGCTTGCCCCAGCAAAAACTCATTGACTTACGATGTCGACTCCTTGATCTGCTGAAGCGTAGAAAAGCTACACTACGCGAGCTTCAGCAGATCATCGGTCACCTCAACTTTGCTTGCAGAGTTGTGGCACCTGGTCGTCCATTTTTGCGCAGGCTGTGCGATAGTGTTGTGGGACTTTGTAGTCCTCATCATAGGCGTCGCATTTTGGCCGAAATTAAGGATGATCTGCGTATCTGGCTCGAGTTTTTGTCCAAATTTAATGGCATTTATTTTTGGCGTTCCGAAGTGGTGGCGGCAGCGGACTTGCAGGTACAAACCGATGCTTCGGGAGTTCTGGGCTTCGGTTTGTATTTTAGAGGTAGATGGTGTGCTGGCTCTTGGCCCCTGGAGTGGCAACGCAGTGGTATTACCCGTGACCTAACCTTTTTGGAGTTATTCCCCATTGTTGCAGCCTTGTTTCTGTGGGCTGAACTATGGGCCAATTCGGCGGTAAAATTTTGTTGCGACAACTTAGCAGTTGTGCACATCCTTAATAATTTGACTTCCAAATCCAAAAGGGTTATGCGACTAGTTCGGGCCTTTACTCTCCGCTGCCTGCAATTTAATATTCTATTTCGTGCGTGTCATGTGCCTGGAGTCCAGAATGAGCTGGCTGACGCTCTGTCCTGCCAACAGATGGAGCGGTTCAGAGCATTAGCGCCACACGCAATGAAGAACCCTGAACGACTCCCACCGGAGGTATGGCACTTTGGAGGGTAGAAGCTAACCGGGCCATGGGCCTAGCATTGGCCCCCAGCACACGTCGTGCTTATTCTGCGGCGTGTGCAGAGTATACCAGATTTTGTGCGCAGGAGGGTTTCCCTCGGCTTTGGCCAGCAACAGCCGATCAACTGGTCCAATTTGCCGTTTATTTACATTTCAAAGGTTTGGCGCCCCGTACTATTCAGGGTAAGCTTTCGGCCTTATATTACTATGCTAAGGCCCAGGGTTTCGTGATACCCGACTGTCAATTTCGGATTTCTAAAATGGTTGAGGGTTGGTCCAGGGAAAGGGGTAGGCCCCGGGATACGAGGACCCCGATCTCCCCTAATATGTTATGTAGGCTGGCTGATGCATGGCCTCGGGTATGTTCCACCAGTTATGAGGTTGCTTTGTTTCAAGCTGCAACTTTGGGAGCTTTTTTCGCCGTCCTATGTGTTAGCGAGCTGCTTGCCCAATCAAAAAATAACGCTTCGCTTTCTGCATTACTTTGGTCGGACATGGCCCTCGAGCTGGACCAGGTCTTTCTGCATATTCGTAGATCGAAGACTGACCAGCAAGGTAAGGGCTGCACGATACACCTTCGTAGGTGTTCCGTGCTACAAATTTGTCCTGTCCTAGCATTACATAGGTATGCCCAGCTCGTTGGCAATTATCGGGGGTACTTATTTCAACATGAAGATGGGTCGCCTTTGACCCGTTACCAATTTTGGACAATTTCCTTGAGGGCTATGCAGGTCGCTGGCATATCGGGCTGGCATTTTGGGACGCATTCATTCCGGATAGGCGCTGCTTCCACAGCAGCTGCCTTTGGTGTCGATTCGGTTGGCATCCAACGAATCGGGCGATGGAGATCCAGACAGTTTAAATCTTATGTACGACCACTAATGGACCGGTAAAACTGGGCCAGTTGTTCTTTCTCTTCTCGTTGCAGGTTCTACCCTGGGAAGCCGTGTTCGAGTGTTGGTTTACGGCCACAGTTTTGTTTACTGGGCCTCAAAGTTTGCTATCCGGTCTGGACGTGGCCGCGATCTTGTCCTTGGCCAATAGGCTGATTTCCTGTGGAAGGGCAAGAGGGGGATGTCCTGGCACGCCTTTCTTACTGTGGCTCTTAGTGATCCCCCTGACACCTTGCCGAACATTGTGGTTGTCCATTTGGGAGGAAATGACTTGACTCGCATGTCGGGCAAGTCCCTCATTCTCAAGATCATTGATGACCTGAGAGTGTTCCATTGTACTCGCCCATTGGTTCATGTCGTTTGGTCTGCGATCATTCCCCGGTTGAACTGGGGTCCGTACCACCATCCGCAAAAAATGCACAAGGCCCGTAAGGGCGTCAACAGGGAAGTTGCTCGTGTTGTGCAGGCCGAGATGGGATCTGTCATTTGGCATTCCAACATCACTGCTAGGGATCCCACCTTATTTCGTCCGGATGGTGTGCATTTATCGGACAAGGGCCTGGATATTTTTCTTCAAAATCTTAAGGAGGGCCTGAGTGCCGAACTGTTCGGCTGTGGGGTGAAGAGTCGGCAGTGTGTCTCTTCGTTGGCAGGTAGCGCATAAAGTTAACCATTTAGGTCCCAAATCTAAATTACAGCTTCAGGTCTTCGGCAGCCCTCAATAATAACCCAATAGGTTTTAGTTAGGGAGCAAATAATAATAATAACCCAATCCCCTAGGAGGGCTGCCAATCTTTAATCAAGCGTTGATGCCAAAAAGATCTTGTTGGCATCCTCACGGTGGCAGTTTAATGGGCCGCAGTAAATTGGTAGAGTAATGGGACCTAATCAATTTATTGTTACCATTTTGATGGTGCGCTATGTTTCAGGCCCTCCTAAAGTTACAGTTCAGTGATAATTAATTTAAAATTCGTTACTGTAGTTAATAAAGTTGTGGCCCTTATTTTAATCCAATCTGCATGTGTGTCGCCTCTTTCTTTCAACCTGGTACGGCAAAGTCACTGGTTGGATTGCTCAGTGAGTTGGGTACCAGGGGTCAGTAACTCAGCTTCCCCACTGTGCCTCCAGGGAGAACAGCCAGTCTGTATTGCCTTGGGGCAAGCTGTAGGGTCCCAAGGCACCCCCAGGACAAATGGATGGTAAATTGATTCTAAGCACGCTAGAAAATCTTGGAGAAGTCAACCTAATCCGAACCAACTTGGCAGCATGCAATTATTAAATATTGTGAAGTCTATTTTTATTGTTTCTTTGAGATTGGTCTTTGTTTCTTTAACAAACCTCATGTGCTCTCTTTCCTATATATACATGGCGTCTCCCTGAATGGAATCACTTTGTTTTAGGACCCAGAGACAGACCCTTAGCAGTGGAAACTCAGCTTAGTTCATCACCTTAATTCCCTTAGCCATCATACGAAATGTATTAACTCGGATGAAACAGCAGAGTTCATATGTTTAAATATAGCTGTGTTACCATGGGGGGGGGAGATTTATAATCAAGCTGCACAAGAATCTCATTTTTTGTGGTACAATGTTTACTGGTGGACATTTGCTGTTTGCTGCTCCCTCCCTGAACAGTGTAATGAAACTGCAAGACAGATACAGTGAAGATTGCTGGCAACTGAGGGAGACAGAACTTAAAAAAAAAAATGGGGGGGGGGGGCGGAACCAAGCCAACCCCAACCTAATCCAAATTTGTTCAAAGTCAGCCATGCCCAGCACTGTCGAAACTTATCTCTAGCTCCCTTCAGAACACTTGTGGGTAAATAGAGAAAAGAAGCCACAGGTCCTGCTGCTTCTATTAGACCTGTATCTTGTATATAAAGACAAAATCTTCTGCGGTACATTTTCAATAAGAGAAAATGGGTTTAGGCCGGAGATGTTAGGATTTGGACAATGAGTTTCAATGCATTGATTTTCACCAAGGTAAAAACGATTTAGGTCACTGTAACAGCAAGTTAATCCATTACCAGTGACAGTGTAATCTACCCACCTCCCACAGACCTTACCCACTCTTGCTTCATAAAACCTGATCTTTCTGCATTAGGTTGTGGCTGGGCTTGGTTACACATGAGCGTCTCGAGTTAGCAGCTGCCCTCATGCGCTGATACCAATCTGCTTGTGTTTGAGAGAGTGTCTTAATTTTTGTTGTTGTTGTTGGAACGCATCTGTTCTTTGCTCAGTGAAGCAACTCAGATTATTTTAGCCAAAAAGAAACAGGGTGGTAGTGACGATAATGCTTGCTATGGAAGCCACATGTCTACTATGAAATGCCTCCTTGTGGAACTAAATGGGATGATACGGCTCTGGCATATTGCATGGCTTTCACACAGCATGCCATAATACAGAAAACTAAGCAATGCCACTCTGTATAGTACTAGACAGGATTGGAGGAAGCTTTTAAGGAGAAAGGCAGGGTGAAAATAAATGAATAATCAGTCAATGAAACAAGCAAAGCTATTTATTTTCAACTATGGACAGCCTGTGCTCCTCTGTTGTTTCTTTTTTATTTTTAAATTCAGTTTCTACACTAAACAAAATAAAAAAATATGTTGCTTGTCTCCTGTCGTGACTCGTGTTACAGATTCAATCACTATTTTCCCAACATTTCATCCCAGTATAATTAATATCTCCTTTCCCAATTTAAAAGAACATACATCCATACTTTGTTTCCTTATTATCTCATCCATATTATATCTATCTTTACTTACATCTGTTTTCTAATACAAAGGATAAAGCCTGTCTAATCTCAACAGTATATTCAATCTTGATATTGCATTGCTTGAAGCTTTTGCTAACTATATTTATAAAATAAATGTCATCAACAGGGTATATTTACCTATTCTTCTAAAAAATATCTAATTTCAAAAGCCTTTTCTAACTCAGTTTAGTAGTTTATGGGCTATTTTAAAGAGCTACATCTTGGTTTACTGATTTCACTTTATGTATATAAGTTCTTATCTGTACCTAACTACCACAATTCTTTTAAGGATCTAACAGATTTACATTTATTTATATTTCAGGTTGATCTTCCCAATTCCCATATCATGCCAAATGATTAATTTTCAATTTATCATATCATGCCAAATGATTAATAGGTTTAGACAATGAAAATACAGAAAACAAACTTTTAAATGCAATGTATTCACTAAGCCAAAATTCCCTTTCTGTTTTCTCTTTCCCTGCCAAGTTTGTTATCTTCATAAGTTGTTTTTCTATCTTGATAGCAATCTTGATAGTTGCTCTGCTGCTGAAAAATTCCCAGACTCTTCTCTTCTCTGCATCCATATCAAATAAAGCAGATGTGTTTATCTTCCTTCCTGAATTTGGCCTACCCAAAGATTTATCTGGCACCGATCTTGTTATATTTGTCTGCAGATTAAAACCAGCTCTCTGTTCTGGTTCTATCTCCTGATCAAGACTAATTTCAGCTCTTTTCACAAGTTCATCCTGCACAATTCTTGTTGTAGCTATCTGTAGACTAAAATCAACTCTCTGTTTTGCCTCTGTGTCCTGATCAGAGTTAAAACTCTCTGTATCTTCAGAAGATGGGTCCATCTGTGATGTATAAATATCTATTATTTTCTGTAATCCACATAGAATTATATAGGCAAACTTTTCATCTGATAAGGTTTCCCAGCTCATTGTGTTCTTATAGCTCATATCAAATAGTTAATTTTATTTATTTATTTATTTATTTATTTATTTATTTATTTATTTATTTATTTGTATACCTCCCATCTTCCAGAGGAACTCTGGGCAGTTTGCAACAGACATATTAATATCAATTAAAAACACATATCAGACTTGTAGTTGTAATTGTAATTGTAATTTCTGCCACTTGGTTTCCAAAAGGGAGGGGTACAGAAGGAGGCAACTGGATTGAAGAAAAAAGAAAGAAAAAGAGGCAGGGAGCCGAGTCTCCAGCAGTTATTTTGAAAACATTGCAATCTATCCCAGGTCAAATAAACATTCCTTTGAAAAACAGCTTTTCCTGCACTGCCCTTAAACTGTGTCTTTAAATTCACCACATATAGGAAGCACAAAACAAAAAGAAGCTTCCTAAAGAGTTTTGTTTTCATCTACTAGCCCAGGAAAGCAATAGGCAGAAAGGCAGATTTATTTATTTATTTATTTATTTAACTTATATGATGCCCACTACCCAAAGGTCTCTGGGCGGCTTACAATCCAAAGAATAAAACAATTTAAAGTAGTTAAAAGTAAAATATCAATAAATCATCAATAAAAAGCTTACACTAAAATCATTATCCTAAAATTGTTATCAGCGGACCCACAGTCTATATTATATCAATTTAAGACCTTCTGGAACAGGAAGGTTTTTACCTGGTGCCAGAATGTAATCAATGTTGGCGCCAGGTGGATCTCAATCGGGAGGGCATTCCATAGCTTGGGAGAAGGCCCTATGTCTACAAGCCATCCCTCTCACCTCCTTGAGGGATGGCTCTTTCAAAAGGGCCCCCTGGCTTGATCTTAATTGCCGGGTAGGTTCGTATGGAAGGAGGCGGTTCTTCAGGTATCTAGGTCCTAAGTCGTTTAGGGCTTTATATGTCAAAACAAGCACTTTGAATTCAGCTCAGAAAGCAACTGGTAACCAATGCAGGTTACTCAGAATCGGCATGATGTGATCCCTGGTGGCCCCACCGCTTACCAGCCGTGCCGCATGATTTTGAACCAGTTGCAATTGCCGGACCATCTTCAAAGGCAGCCCCACGTAAAGCACATTGCAGCAATCAATACGGGATGTTACCAGTGCATGCGTAACTGTCATGAGGCTGTGCTCGTCTAGGTAGGGGTGGAGCTGGTATATTTTCCGCAGCTGAAGGAAGGCACCCCTGGCCACCGAATCCACCAGGGCTTCCAGAGTTAGACCGGGGTCCAGAAGCACCCCCATGCTGCGGACCCTGTCTCTTAGGGGGAGTGCAACCCCATCCAAGACAGGAAGATGGCCTTCTAATCTGTCCGGCAAAGCGCCCATTAACAGCACTTCCATCTTGTCTGGATTGAGTTGCAATTTATTAACCCTCATCCAGTCCATTATCTGGCCCAGACACAAGTTCAGTACAGAAATCGCCTCACCTGGATTGATGGAGAACGAGAGGTAGAGCTGAGTATCATCAGCATATTGGTGACTCCTCAGCCCAAACCTCCTGATGACCTCTCCCAGCGGTTCCATGTAGATGTTGAACAGCATGGGAGACAGTATGGAGCCCTGGGGAACCCTGTGATGTAAACGTCACGGGGCAGAGCAACTGTCCCCCAGCACCACCTTCTGGACACAGTCAGCCAGGAAGGATTGGAACCACTGCAGAGCAGTGCCCCCAACCCCCAACCTGGCCAGCCTATCCAGAAGGACACCATGGTCAGTGGTGTCAAAAGCCGCTGAGAGGTCCAGGAGTATCAACAGGGTCGCACACTCCCCCGTCTCTCTCCCGGCAAAGGTCATCATACAGAGCGACCAAGGCAGTCTCTGTACCAAAGCCCGGCCTGAAGCCCGATTGAAATGGATCCCGAAAATCAGTTTCATCCAGCAGTGCCTGGAGTTGTCTGGCCACCACCTGCTCCAACACCTTGCCCAAATAAGGGAGGTTCGCTACTGGTCGGTAGTTAACCACCAGCCCTGGGTCCAGGTTTGTTTGTTTTAGGAGTGGTCTAATCACCACCTCTTTCAAGGTGGTGGGCACCACTCCCTCTCTAAAGGAGGCGTTAACAACCTCCTGGACCCAGGTGCAAGCCCCCCTGGAAGACCTTTCAGTTAGCCAAGAAGGGCAAGGGTCGAGTGGTGTTGTGGTAGCATGGACAGATCCAAGCACCCTGTCCACATCGTCAGGTCTCAATAATTGAAACTCATCCAATAACACTGGACCTAAGCACGGCACACTGGATATATCCCTTGAATCGGCATCAATAGTGGAGTCCAATTCCCTGTGAATCTGAGCAATTTTTCCGTCAAAGTGAGCAGCAAACTGGTCACAAGAGGCTGATGAGTTTTCCAGAATCTCCACCGTATTTCTCGGTTGAAGAAGGTCCTTGACCACCCGAAACAGCTCTGCTGGACAGCACTCTTAGGAAGCAATAAGGTTTGTGAAATAATGCCTTTTCACCAACCGTATCTCCACGGAATAGGCCCGATAATGGGCTCTAAGCCATGTTCGATCGGACTCACAGTGATATTTTCTCCACTTGCGCTCCAGCAGTTTCCCCTCCTGCTTCATTGCCCGCAGCTCAGATGTATACCAAGGAGCTGTCTGGGCTCTGCGTAAGGGGAGAGGGCGCTTAGGTGCAATCGTGTCAACTGCCTGGGACATTTCCCTATTCCATAGGGTGACCTGAGCTTCGACAGGAGCGCCAACCATAACAGATGGATAATCCCCCAGAGCTTTCGGGAAACCATCTGGATCCATTAGTCTCCGAGGGCGGATCATCTGAATAGATCCCCCACCCTTGCAGAGGGTCAGAGTAGCCAATAGCCTAAACTTGACCAGAAAGTGGTCTGACCATGACAATGGAGTGAGAACCAACCCCTCCACATCCAAACCACCATCTCCCAGTCCCGTTGAGAATACTAGGTCCAGGGTATGGCCCTTTTCATGTGTTGGGCCGATGACATGTTGAGACAGCCCCATGGTTGTCATGGCGGCCATGAAGTCCTGAGCTGCTCCAGTTAAGGCAGCCTCAGCATGGATGTTGAGATCCCCCAGTACCAACAGTCTGGGAGTCCTCAACACCAGGTCTGAGACCACCTCCATCAGCTCAGGCAGGGAGACTGTTGGTAAGCAGCAGGGTGGGTGGTATACCAAAAGAATCCCCAATCTGTCTCATGAGCCCAACACACAATATAAGCCCTCCAGACCTTTTCCCAAAGAGACAGGAAGCCTGGTCAAGGGGATAGAACTCCTATAGACTATGGCAACTCCCCCTCCCCAAATGTGGAAGAGAGCACTTCTTTAGATATGTGCTTGTCTTTCAAAATGTTCACCAAAAGCTGCTTCCACAAAAGGGGGGTTGGTGCTTGTTTGAAGAAAGAATTCCAAGTCACCAAGGAGAAGCTTCACAAAGAGAGGTAGAGGGATAAAATCAGTTTTACACATGACACACCAAATATTGACAGCTTTCTACAGGTCTCTGGTACCAACAGCTCATGACTCCAGTTAATGGTGTTGGTTTTCTTCCAGTGGGAGATAAGGCATTTTCTTGCTTCCACAAACTTCACCACCACTCCCTTCATGGTCTGCAGGCACTGCCTCTTCTTTGTTTCCCCTCCAAGGAAACTTTACCCTTAGTAGGGTCCCTTTTATCTGGAGGAATTCAACTTGATAAGCTGCAGAACTTTTCAAGTTGTCTCGCTGCAGTGTAACCAGAACTGGAACCTCCTGTTCTCCTCTGTTGTTTCTATGTGCCATCAAGCCACCTTTCTCTTATGGCATGGCAACCTTAATATAGACTGACTTCCAAAATGTCTTATCCCGCAAAGCCTTGCCCAGCTTATAAATTCAAGTCTGCAATGAACTCAATCCATTTTACACTGGGTTTTCTTCTTTTTCTGCTGCCTTTGACATTTCCTTATTTCACTGTGTTTCTTTGTGATGTGCTCAAAGTATGACAGCCTCAGTTTCAACATTTTTGCTTCCAGAGAAAGTTCAGGGTTGAATTGATCTAGAACCCCTTCTTCTCCTCCTATTCTTCTCTCTGGTGGCTCTAGGTATCCACAAAGCTCTCATCCAGCATCATACATCAAATGAATCAAGTTTGCCCTTTCAGCTTACTCTGTCAATATTAGCATTGTGCACTTCTTCTGTAGGCATAGCTTTGGTCTTCTTCATGGTCAACTGAAGTCCTGCTTTGGCACTTTCTTCATCAGGGATCATTTCAAATAATTCATGTCTTGTTCCAGTAAGTTAGTGTCATCTGCATATATTGACATGGATATTACTTCCATCAGTTTCCACTTCTTCAGAGATCAAATCTTTAGAAGATTCATTTGTTCATTCATTTATTCATTCATTATTCTTTAAAGACCAGTTTTTAGAAGACTTGATTCTTTCTTTCTTTCTTTCTTTCTTTTTATAAAGTCAAATTTATGCCTTATAAATTGGGATTTAGGTGGTTCGTTATAAATTGCCAATGCACCATTATAAATTGCCAATGCAGCATTGTTGGTTCATCAAAATTGCCACGCAAAAGGTCCAAGGAGAAGGGAAAGGGGGCAAGCGGAGGTTAGAGAAGATTCCCCTATAACTGGAAACAAAGGCAGTCCAAGGAAAAAAAGTTCTCACATGGGAGGCAAGCTGAGACCCGTTCACACTCGCCGCTGGCAGAAAACTCTCCAGCGAAACGTGGGTTCCCGGCCAATGCACCATTGATGAGAATGGATGGTTCTTAGAAAACTGCCACACAAGGAATTAGTTCATTCAGTTTATTAGACAGATATAGGAACACAGAGTTATAGGTAATATATAGCAAGAATATAGCAAGCAGGTATCACACACAAAGCAAGTATCACACACAACAAAGAGGTTAGTGGGAGTTCCATCACATCATAAGGTGGCCCATAGTACGGACTGAAACCCTACTGATCTGGGCAACCCCAAAGTGGTCTCTTACACTTTTTATACCTTTTTTGTAACCGCAGCTTAGCATGTTGTACATAATGCTTTCTTAGAATATACTTGGTTTGCTATCATGATTCTTAGAATGACTTGACCTTATTTCTCAGTTCAAAGCTGGTTCCCCATTACTGGCTAACTGCCATATGTTGCTCTCAGCAAAACGACACCTTTGCACTATAAGATGACCTTAGTTTTGTCTTCTACTTCCTAGCTGGCTCCATTCTATCTAACCACAGAATATTTGCTGATTTTCATAGACTGGCACCCACGGGCTTTATCTTTTCTGTGTTTATGCCAATTCTTAGTTGTGTCAATGAGACCTTCAGAGAAATGTATCTGGCACCCACAGACGGGTTTAACGCTTGAATATTGTTTATAATAATTTTGTTTTTTCTAATGTTTATAAATCCTTATCACTTTCTTTCTTTCTTTCTTTCTTTCTTTCTTTCTTTCTTTCTTTCTTTCTTTCTTTCATTTAGTTCTGCCTTTTAACACAAAGCCACCCAAGGAGTTCCTGAGAATAAAACTTGAAAACAGTATCATATGAATACAGTCCCTCAGCCACAGCAGTATAACAATAAAGCAATATAAACAATAAAAGTACTAAAATGTTGAGGGAGTATGGGGCTGTCTGAGCAACAGCATCTCCAAAATTCAGGAAACTGTATATACAGTTAAAACCTGTGCTTTAAAAATAGCTACATATGAAGTTCAAGGATACCATTGTCGCTTACCAAGCTAAAGATTTTACAGAAAATACACAAACACAGAATTGCAGACTACTGCAGTCTAGTATAGAGTTGCAGGCTCAACCAAGAAATACTGTAGATTCTCACCTGTAAAATGGAGATTACGCTATTTGTGTCTCTTGGATATTTGGATAATTTGTTTAACAAGGGCTAATGATGATTCAGAAAAATATGACGGAGGCATGTCTTTCTCAGAATGAACATGGTGGGTGAATTCACATTTTCTCAGGATGAAGCTCTTTCATAAAATGTATAGTTGAGGAGGAGGAGGAGGAGGAGGAGGAGGAGGAGGAGGAGGAGGAGGAGGAGGAGGAGGAGGAGGAGGAGGAAGAAGAAGAAGAAGAAGAAGAAGAAGAAGAAGAAGAAGAAGAAGAAGAAGAAGAAGAAGAAGAAGAAGAAGAAGAAGAAGAAGAAGAAGAAGAAGAAGAAGAAGAAGAAGAAGAAGAAAGGCTTCCTTTGCTTTTATCCCTTCCACCGCATGTAGCTCTTCAGAAAGTTGAAACTGTTGTGCTCAGGGACCTAAGCATTGCCAGCTTCCTGGGTCTGCATTCCAAGCAATTGTTAAGATACAGGGGCAGAAAATAGTCAAAGAATTGGCAATGCTGCTGTCATGCAGTGTTGTCTAAATTGTGTCCAACCTAAGAAGGAACAGCTCTGATGATGATGATCAATCGGCACTTGCTGGACAAAACGCCAAGGCTAACTTTCCTCTTGCATTTTTCATGTGTGCCTGCCATTATGATGCAAAATTTATCACGCTTACTTTACAAATGCATTATACTCCACAGGGTAACATGAATGTTGACCAGTTCTTCATACTCTATCCTCCTTTTTTCACCCCAAGGGAAAAACTTCCATCTTCAATCCAGAAAAATCTTCTGAACAAAGGTTAAAACAATTTCACACAACGTGTCTCTGCATTTGTATTTCTCTCTTCCTTTCTTTTTTTTGACAGTCTTTATCATGGAGACACTCCTCTTAAATATGCATTTCAGGCTTTTAGGCATTTAAAGGCAAGCTGGCAGACATTCAAGGAAGATAACCTGCTGGCTTTTAGGGAGTGAATGATCATTCTCAAAGGGAGATCTGCACAACAGGCTTGAGGTAGTGTAGCCTTCTGAACTGTTATTTAAAACATGTTGAGCTGAAGAAACAAAGTAAGGAACACAGTCTTCTTTTTAGCATTCTTCCCACTTGGAGGTTGGGTCTGCTAAAAGCAAGGAACACAGTTAAGCCAGAAAACCCTGGCTTTCCACTGACAATTGCATTTAGTGGTTACAGTGTTAGACAAGGACTGGGAAGGTCTAGGTCAGTGGTGGCAAACCTTCAGCACACCAGATGTTTTTGACCCCTATCCCACAGTACTTTGTCATTGGCAATCAAGGCTTGGAATTCTGGGACTTGCAGTCCAAAACATCTGGAGTGATGAAGTTTCACCACCACTGGTGTAGGTTCAAACCTCCTCTGACCAAGGTTCCTTTTGTGCTGTTATGGCATGGGAGCCCCCCCCCCGCATGCAGGGGGAGGAGAGTGCTAATGAGGCTGGGGATGGTGGCTCAATGGAGCCAGGCAGATATTCCTTATATATCGGAGCTGCTTCATTGCGGACCAGAAGGGTACAGAGTGTAACATTCTGCTAAGGAGGTGTCGTATTGAAGGGGTTTGTCCGGTTTCAGCCATGTTAGCATATATTATAGGGAGTTGAGAAGTGCTTCAGGGGGTGGTTTGTTTATACATAAAGATGGGTCATAGTTAACCAAGTTTCAATTTTGGGTGGTTGCATCTAGGGCAGTGTTGGCAAACCTATGGCACAGGTGCCAAAGCTGGCACTCGGAGCTCTTTCTGTGGGCACCCGATATCGTCCCTTCTCAGCCATCTGTATTCAGGTTAAATTGCTATACAGTGGACCCTCATATAACAAGTGGTTTGTTTAACAGAAAATCCAGTTAAAGGAAAAGAATTCTGGAGATAGGGGGAAATCACTTAACAGAATTGCCTATGGGGCGAATCTGTACAACAGAAAAACATTTGCAATAAATGATTAATCCATTTTCAATGCATCCCTATGGGAAATTTGTACAAAGGAAAATTTGCTTATCTGAATTTCATTTGGAATGAATTAATTTATTTATACAAGGTACCACTGTATTGGCACTTTATGAAAAATTAGTGAGTTTTGAATCAAAGTTTGGGCACTCAGTCTCTAAAAGGTTTGCCATCTCTGATCCAGGGTATTAGAGAAGGCAGGCATTGTGGGTTGGAAATTCAGCACACACTCCTTTTGGATAAGAGCAGCTTCAATGGTGGCTGTTATGGGGTATGATACAGAGGCAATAAAGCAATGGGCTTTGGGTAGGTACCGCACATATGTGCGTCCCTTGGTTCAGTTCTAGGTTCTGCCATTGTATTATTTTTCCTTTCAGGTTCACTGCAGCAAATTTTAGTTTTGTAGGTGGGGCACAGCTTCGTAGTTTGAGCAGCCAATTTTGCTGCATCCTCCAGTTGGGGACCAAATTTAGGACTTGGTGATGTGGCCCTCCTGGAATGGCATGGAAGATGAAGGCTGTATTGGGACAAATTCATGGCATTACTTTCGCCGGATGTTGAATTTCCTTTTGAAATTGTCTTGGTGCACCTCAGGGGCAACGATCTAACCCTAATGCAGGGCAAAGCGCTTAGCTTATAGATTTTGGCTGATTTCCACAGCCTGAGAGAGCAATGCCCGGATTTGGTGATCATTTGGTCTGCCATGATTCCCCACATGGTTTGGAGGGCGGAGTGTGACCCGAGAATCATTGATTCACAACTCATGCTATAAAGATAGATGTGATTGGTGTAGGTAGTCTAGTTTATTTCCAAGATGCTTGGAATGGTAAGATCCCTGAGAAATCGAACGAAATACTGGTAAAAGATTGCATGATAAGATGGGCAAAAAAGTTTGGTTATTCACTTTATTTGGATAAATAGGATTCTTTGTGGAACACTGTTAAGCTGTTTAAGTCTATAACTTTTAAAGAAAACTGTTACAAGATGTTCTATAGATGGCATCTCTCCCCTCATCATTTATCTCTAAAATGTATAACTGTTCCTCAAGATGCTGGAAATGTAAACATGACAGTGGCACTTTCTATCATATGTGGTGGACTTGTAAAGAGGCAAATATATATTGGAGAATGGTAAAGCAATTTATAGAGAGATAATTAAAGATTAAATTATAGTTTAGACCAGAACTCTTTTTATTGAATATAATTGATATGAACATTTCTCATGATCAAAAGTATGTATTACACCATGTAATTGTTGCAGCAAGGATTTTGTATGCACAAGTTTGGAAGCAATCTGAAGCGCCTATGGAGAGAAATTTCTGTGAAAAAATCTGAGAATGTATCAAAATCGATAGACTTTCTGGATATCTGAAAGGAGACTACGAAGAGACCACCAAAAGAAGATGGCAAGAAGTAGTAAATTTATTAGTTAACTGATATGATATTAGATTTTGATATGTATAATCTTTGACTTAATAGATTTAATGTACTTTTTGTGTTTTACTTTCTATCCTTTTTCATTTCCCCCTTTCACTTTCCTCTTAAAACTAATAAAACTTTTAATTAAAAAAAGGAATGGTAAGATTCCCCAGAGAAATGGAAACATCAAGTACAAGATAATTAATAACAGCAACATTTCTGGGACACATTAAGAGCAGGGAGGTTGCGTGTCCTTCTTTAAGGAAGTGAATCTTTTCATTCAGGCCTGCATAATTAGGTGTTTAATAATGATGAGTTTCACCTGTATTTCCACTGTCCTGGCAGCTCCCTTAAAGAAGATTGTTAAAAACCCTTACCTACCTTGGCAAAGGACCCAACACATCTGTCCCAGAGCATTCTTTTTTTCTTCATATATCCACGTGCATACACAGATGCTTTCAAAACACAGTTGGAGGTCTCATGAAGCCAATGCAGTGGCACAGAAATCAATAGACCAGTTAGAGCCAACAACAGTGGAGGCAAGCCTCGTTCCCAAAGGTAACTTACTTTCAAAAGTGCTGAACACCTCCGAGGTCCTATTGACTTCACAGCTGTAGAAAATCGTCCAGGCCTAGAGGTTGCCCAAGAGTCTGATTGGAACTGAAAGGCCATCCTTGTCCTAAACACAATTCTTTTCTTTCTCCACATCCCACCTCACCACCACACTTCACAAGTACAGATAATGGCAAGCCTAGCCCCATTTATAGAAGGAACAAAAGTGAGTCAACAGAGGGCCTGTTCACACAGCCCACCCACCCCCAACCCCCAGGGATTTGGCCTTGAGTTAAAAACTGCTGAGTTGCACGTTCATACAATGAATCCCAAAGTGCGTATTTCCTCTGAACTGCATTGCTTACATCTTGTGGATTAGTTTTGTTTTGTCTTGTTTTGTCTTGTTTTGTTTTGTTTTGTTTGAGAAATGTAGACATCTTTTGCTCAGTGATTATTTCTCAAGCATAACTTCCCAGTGGTACTTATTTAATATTTTATCAATCGCATTTGTGACCTGCTCTTCCTTCAGTGAGCTCAAGACCTTCTCATTTTATCTTGCAGTCACCCGGTAAGCTCGATCAGCTAAATGAGAACCAACAGGACAAAGTCCTGCACTAAGTTTTTGTTGTTGAGCAAGAACTAAAATGAAGTCTCCTGACTCCCAGCCACAGGCTCATGGTGGGGGATGCAGCTGCCTCTAACTTGGAGAGGGGTTAAATTAGCTTTTCCAGAACATGCAGTCTCTCAAGATTCTTTTACTAGTCTCCAGGCCCATGGGGAGACGTCTACCAATGCTCCCCAGGACTGATACATATCAGGTCAGGATATCTCCAAAATTCAAAATCAGAAGAGAAAGTCTGAGCACTTTCAATTTTTTTATAAGATGTTTAATGTTTGTTTTGTTTTTGTTTTTGTTTTGGAAAAGGAAGGACATTCCCAGGCCAGTGAAGCCTGCAGATGGTGCTAGACGAGGCTTAAATTTGGTTCCAGCTATTGATAGCGCTGTGGTTTAGGCATCTGGCTGTGGAAGCCAGAAGTTGGGAGTTTGATTCCCCAGTGTGCCTCCAGAGAGTACAGCCAGACTGTCGGGCCTTGGGCAAGCTCCACAGCTCCAGGGCAACCCAAAACGAAAGAAATGGTAAAACACTTCTGAGTATATTCTACTTAAGAAACCCTGAAAAGGGTCACCATAGGTCAGAATTTACTTAAAAGCACATGATTATTCTTGATTATGCTCATTCAGAGTTTCTCACCACCACGCTAAATCAGTTTGATCACTATAATTTCTGGCTGAGCTAAGTAAGATTTGTTTGTTTGTTTACCAGCTATTAGCGATGGGCATGAAAAGGAAATATAGCATTTTGTTTTGTTTCTTTAGTATGAGGGAGTATCCAAAAGTTTTAATTATCACCATGAAATAAAAAACATACAATAGTCACTTGCAGTGGTCAAAGTTAGTTCTTCTCCGTGTAGTCTCCCTGCCGAGTCACACATTTTTGCCAGCATTTCTTCACCTGGTTCAAGCCCTCTTTGTAGAAGTCCTCCGCTTTGCTTGAAAACCACTGTTCCACTTCGAAAATGACATCCTCTAGTCAAATCGCCAACCACAAAGTGGTTTCTTCATCTCGGGAAGGAGGAAGAAGTTGCTTGGCACAAGATCAGGTGAATAAGGTGGATGCTGCAAAAGTTCATAGCCTAACCAGTGGGCAGTGACAAAGGATGCTTGGGCAGTATGGACAGGTGCATTGTCGGCCAGGAGACGGACGACTTTGCTGATCATGCCACAACGTTTTTGCTTCAATGCATCACACAGTTTCTCCAGAAGGTTGCAGTAGTAATCGCTGTTGAGGGTCTTGCCCTTCGGAAGGGAATCAGTTAAGATTACCCCGCAGCTATCCCCAAAAACGGACAGCATTACCTTCCCGGCAGATTTCTGGGCCTTCGCCTTCTTGGGAGGGGGAGGATGGATGTTTCCACTCCTTGCTCATTTCTTTGGTCTCTGGATGATAGAGGTATACCAAGCACTCGTCCATAGTGACGAGATAAGCAAAAAAATGTCTTCATTCCTCTCCAACAGAGTCAAATTCTGCTGGGAAAAGTCATGGCAAGTTTGCTTTTGAAGAGGTGTCAACAAGCGAGGTACCCAGCATGCAGACAACTTATTCGTGTGCAGTTCCTCATGAATAATCCCCCACGTAGTTCCGTAACTTAGTCCAGTCTCCGCCATCACTCTTTCCATGGTCGATCTTCTGTCGTCAAGGATAATGGCTTCCACTTTCTTCACCATGGCAAGATCATCCTTGATTGAGGGTCTACCCGCTTGTGGCTCATCTGTCAGGGACATGTGACCACTTTGAAAGTTCCTCTTCCACCTGACAACCGTGTCATATGATGGGCTTTCATCCCCATAGACAGCTTTCATTTCATCATGGATTTGGCATGTGTTGTTGCCCTTCAAATGGAGGAACTTTATGACAGTTCGAGCTTCAATTTTGTTCATCATGCAGATTGATGTCTTCTACAGCCTGTGGAAACAAAACTACTTTAGATAAAGATTTGATATTTGCACTAGTATGCATGGCAATGACACTGATTATGCACAAAAAGTTTCATGTAAATATCTCTATTAGACATGGGCACGACTCGGCGAAATCCTCGTTTCCGTTTCCGCTCCTCGTTTGTGTTACGTAACGGAAACGGTAACGACAATAACTCCGCCAGAACTCGAACTTGAACCAACTAAAGAAAAATTGGGTCTGATTTGTCGTTGTCATTCCTAGTGGCATAGCAGCGATCGCGCGATGCCAAGCGGCACAGAAAAAAAGTTTTAAAAAAAAAAAAAACAGATTCCCGGCCAAAAAAGCAGGCGAAAATATGCCTGCCTGAGGGCACCTACCAGAGGGGTGGTTTCTGGGGGGGGGTCCCCGGCCTCCCCCCTCCTCTCCTGGGCTGCGCAAAGTGCACATCCTTGTCGTCTCGCCAACTCACCAAGTGGCGCGGCACAGAAAAAAAGTTAAAAAAAAAACCTGATTCCCGGCCAAAAAAGCAGGCGATTGGGTGAAAATATGCCTGCCTTAGGGCACCTACCGGAGGGGTGGTTTCTGGGGGGGGGTCCCGGCCTCCCCCCTCTTCTGTCCTGGGCTGCTCTGGTGGGGGGAATCCTCGTCATCTCGCCAACTCGCCAATGCGGTGCGGGCGGGGGATCCCAAATGGGGTGACCGCAATATTTATTTTGAAATCGTGGTCCAAAAACACACCAAAGCCCCACAGAAACATGCGAAAATAGCTATTTTAAAACTGTCTGAATTTTTAAGTAGCAGCAGTGGGTTTTTCTTGCAACAAAACGTCTCCATTGATTTTATTTTATTTTATTTTTATTTTTACTTTTTACCACCTGTGCAATGATGGGCTGGCCATGGGAGTGGACCATGCAAATTTTTGGAGCCATTCCACCAATTGCATGGCCACTTGGCCAGGTTTTGACCGAGACTTCTGGGATGTGCCAGTCGGGCATAAAAAGCCCACTAACCCTAGCCAGAACCCAAACCCGAACCCATACGCCAGTACACTGTCCTTCTTAGTGGGTCAGAGAAGCACCCAGAGGTGCACCCCAGTAACTCACCCTAACCATACCCGTAACCCTAAGCCTAGGCCTTGCGCTAACCCCTAACCAGTAAGCTAGATGTGTACTTGCATTGCACTACAGCAAGTACACTTCCCTTCTTAGTGAGTCACAGGGCGCCCGTAGGGGTCCTCTCTCACTTTGTTCCCCAGCCCAAGTGCACCGCAGGCAGTGAGTCACAGAGCCACCCGAAAGAGAGGTGCCTCTGCCTGCTACTGCAACTGCAACTTAATGGTATCCATATCCAATTGGCTATGCATGCCATTTTGTAGCGGGCCAGAGGAGGCACCCACCCCAGAGAGGTGCCTCCAGGAGTCTCCTTTCCCTTCATGGCGGGCCAGAGCAGGCACCCACCCCAGAGAGGTGCCTCCAGGAGCCCGCTCCCCCCCAAACCAGTATTAACAACAGATGAAAAACCGACAAATAAAATGACAATTTTTTGGAAAATTTCGCGAAAAACGGAAATGAGCCGAAACGGGCCAGCTCCGACACACGACAACTCAAAACGTAATTTTTCCTGGTCGTGCCCATCTCTAATCTCTATAAATTCTTTATTATAATTAAAACTTTTGGATACCCCCTTGTAGTTTTGTTTCATTTCGTTTTGTTAGTAACATTTCAAAGTAGTTTTGTTTAAAAAATGAAACAAAACGAAATGAAATGCTCTGCTCACCTGGGTCCTAGAGGCATCAAAATGGTTTCCTCAAGCTCTTCCCTATAAGCTCCCAAAGTTTGGAGAGATTTGGTGGTCAGGGGGCTGAATTATTAAGCTCCAATGGGGTGCCTCTAGGAAAAAATCATTCTAATTGAAATGGGAAACTGCATTTTTTTCTGTCAAAACATGCCTGCAATCATTATTTTGGAGTACATATGTACAATTTACAGTCTTTCAATTAACTACCGGGACCCTAACTCAGTCCCTTGTACCTCCCCAGTGGTTTTGGTGCAGACGATACATGACTGTGATGCCTAGTTTGGAGTACATATTTATGTACTCCAAAATAGTGATTGCAGCAGCCATGTTTCAGCACCAAAATCTCCGCAGAGCAAGTTGGGACTCTTCCCTGTAAACCTCTGATATTTAGAGAGGTTTGGGAGCCAAGGGTCTGAGTTATTAATCTCCAAATGGGGTGGCCCTAGGATGAAAAACTGTCTAATCAATTGATTCAGGATTTGGAAGCCAAGCTGTGGTTGTGCTAATTGCTCACCCACCGGGGTGGGGGTCGGGGGCTATTGCAGTTTCCAGATTCAATCAGAAAGTTTTTTTCCTAGGGGCACACATTTGGAGCTTAGTAACTCAGCCCCCTGACAACCAAACCTTTCCAAATTTGGGGGGCTTACAGGGAAGAGCTTGAACAAGCTCCTCTGCCATTTCCTCTAGGACAAATCATTTCATTCCTAGAGGGAAAATGGTGTTTCATTTTGTTTCGTGACAAAATGCATCCTACTGTTTTGTTACTTAATGAAGTAATAACAAATGACAAAACAGTGTTTTGTTTTTTGTTTTGTGCCTATCTCTACCAGCTATTCTTCAACCTCTTTCCTGCTCTGCCAACTCTTCTTAGCTATCCTGTGTGGAGGGGGAAATCTCTCACAATGCTAGTAATCAGAGAGGTCTTCCACTCCAGTATTCCTTCAGAATATACTCAGATTTAATGCATGTGGAAAAGATTGAGGGTTCTGATTTATTCAAGGCATATTACAACAATTAAAATCCATTATTATTAAAAATAATAATGAAACCAAGGTCTGTATAATATAAAACTACAGCAAATCCCTCATATCCACTGGATCAATATCCACTGATTTTCTCATTCACTGTCCCAAAATATTAAATGAAAATACATACAAATACAGATTTTCAAGATGTAGTTACAAGACTGGCCACCTGAGGAAAAAAACACTACCTGTTTAACTACCATTCAGACTTACAATCATCAGCAGCTCCCAAACCACCACTATCTAATTGCTGCCAGAGTCCAAATACTTTTGACTGATGCTGCCCAGCTCTACCTCTCGTCGCCTCCGGATTCTAAGGGTCTCAACTTTGCATGAGTGTTTATCTGCAGTAATGAACTGGCTGAGGATGAACAAAAGGAAACAAAACCCAGACAAGAAAGAGGTGCTTCTGGTCAGTCGCAAGGGAGAACAAAGGATAGGGATACAACCTATACTAGATGGGGTCACCCTACAATTGAAAAAAGAGGTGCGCAGCTTGGGGTGCTCTTGGAGTCATCCTTGAGCCTGGATGCCCAGGTCATGGCTATGGCCAGGAGCACATTTGCACAATAAAGGCTAGTATGCAAGTTACGCCCGTTTCTTGAGAAACCAGCTCTGGCCACAGTGACACATGCCCTAGTGATGTCCCGGCTAGACTACTGTAATGCGCTGTATGTGGGAATACCAATGAAAATCTCAGGAAATTTCAACTTTGACTCAGGTGTTAAGGTCATCAGGAGAGGCCTTTGTCACCATCCCACCACCCTCACAGGTACGTCTCATGGGAACATATGAAAGGGCCTTCTTGGCTGCTGTGCCCAGACTCTGGAACTCCCTTCCACTAAAGGCCAGGACTGTCCTATCTCTGATGTCTTTCTGGAAACAGGCAAAGAACTTTCTCTTCAGGCAAGCTTTCCCTGAATTTATGGACTACCTATTATGTGTCTTTTATATGAATCTATATGATCACATAATTTTGTGTTTATAACCACTTATAACCTTGTGTGATTACATTGACATTATGTTTTCATTGTTAGTTCCATCACTCATAACTTTACATGGTATTTTAGTCTCTTTTTAACCACTCACATTCTCTTGTAGCTTTAATGTAATGTTGTCTTTTAATGCTGTAAGATGTCCCTTAATTACCTGTTCTCACTACTTTGACAGGTCTTAATTGTATTGGGCTGTATATTGTCCCTCATTACTGTAAGCTAGCTTGGGTCCTTTTCCAAGGAGAAAGGGGTGGTAAAAATATTGTAAAATGAAAAATAAATTAAGTTATCAAATGTGGGAGAGAAAAAAACTTATCTGTACCAGCAAAGTACTGTACAGAAAAATTGTACATTCAGGAATATACACTGGTACCTTGTATAAAGGAATTAATTCGTTCCAAATGAAGTTATGTGAAGGAAATTTTCCTTTATACAAATTTCCCAAATAGGAAGGCTGTGAAAATGGAATAATCTTATTTTTATGCTGTACGGATTTGCCCCATAGGCGATTCTGTTAAGCAAATTTCCTCTATATACGGAATATTTTATGCTGTACAAATTTTATGTTATACAAGCTTTTTGTTATACAAGGGTCCACTGTATATCTGTGGGAGAGTGTGGTAAGTTGAAAGTTTTTTCATGAAAACACAGGCAAAACAGGTCTGTCTATCCTATTTCCTCTCCCACCCCCCAAAAAAGCTTACGGCAAACTCATGTTTGAAAATCAATGACAGTAAGCACATTGCAACTCAAAAGGATGAAATATTGTCTTTTGCATAATGTGTAATTAACCTGTGGAACTAATTCACGGCCATATGAGATTATTGTAGCCAAGGGCTTAATAGGATTATATAAAAAGAAGAAAAATGCAACATTTATACGGATGAGAACATCAAAAGCCACACTGGCTAGCTGAACAAAAATCCTTCATGCTTTATAAGGATAAAACAGCCACTGATTGACAAAGGTTAAGATTTTTTTTGTCCCATTATTAGCAACATATCCTCTGTGAGCATAGAAAGAGCATTGGAAGTCAGAGTCTGATAACAGTTGGAATGAACTATTACACCAATTGGAGAGAGATTTTCTGAATATGGAGCCAAGCAACTAGGGATGGGCACAAAATGGAAAAATAGTGTTCGTTTCATTTTGTTTCTAGAGTAGTTTCATTTTGTTTCATCACAAAATTAATTTTAAAGTAGATTTCTTATGAAATGAAACAAAATGAATGCTATGCTTCCCTGGGTCCTAAAGGACCCAAGGAAGCAAGCAATTTTAGGTAACCCCCTGAAATTTGGAAAGATATGGGGGTCACAGAGCTGAGTTATGGAGCTCTAAAGGGGCCACCATGACCTGGGACAAGTGATCCCCTAAAGGGAGGGATTCATCTCCTTCAGGAGATGGGGAGGGGGCAGGTGGGGCTGGCGTAACCTGGTCCGCCTATACTGCTGTGTCCTGTATGATGGTCAGTGCCTCAGGTTGGGAAGCCACTGCAACCCGTGTTGGCCCACCCGCACCCAACATTGTCAGGTTAACAGGGGTGCCAGGATCCACCACCCTGGGTGGAGGCGGCAACTGTGTAGGGGTGTAAAATATCTGTGAGCACTGGCTCGGGCCCCATGGCCAGGCTCCTGGGTGTGGGCTGCTAGTGTGTTGTGTTGCACTGCCGGCCCGACTTCAGTGCTACTGCTTGCCACAGTGCCACTTCTACCAGTTGATAGGTCAAGAGCTGGTTCCACAGATGGTCTGTCCTCCAGGAGCTGATGAGGGGATTCCTGCCACGCACAGGGGCTCAGCCGAGCTGGCATGATAGTTGCAGGTGCAGGTGACGGGTTCTGAAGTTGAGAAGTTGACAATGCCGATCTGGCCCATGCTGCTTCCAAGAAAAAAATGTGAGACATCATCAGCTACCCCATCCTGTGCAGCTTGGCCCTCTTCTGTGCCTTTGTGCCCTGGCAGGCCTCCCCCCAGGGCCAGTCTCTACAAGCCCTTGCACCCATGTGCGCTCCTGCTCCAAGTGACTAAGCTTGTCCCAGATGGCAGCATAATCCGGGAGGTCCTCATCCAATGAGCATGACGATAACTCAGGAGGGGGTGAGCGCGAGGGAGCTTGCTTCTTGACTGGGGCTTTCCCTTTGAAGGAACCCCCATTTTGGGGGGATCCATAGTGCTGGTCAGTGCTAGGTACTGGTAATTGCAAGGCAAGCAGATTGCATGCAGTAGGGTGCACCCTCTACCTCCCTGTTTGGCAGTGTGCCACAGGGGGGCGAAGCCCAGGCTGGTTGATTAAAGTGGCCCCCAATAAGCACTGGAGCACCGTTGGTTCAGGGGTAATATTCACCCCCCCTCCCAGTGCAAGTAGATCCCTGTGGCCAGTTTACTCAGTCTGCCCCTATTAATTCAATTAATAGGCTGTAGGAATGCTCCCCTGAGAGATATTAGATATTAATATGCAGAGATATTAATGATCCAGTAAGCTTCCTGCACAGCATTCTGGGGGGCGTTATTGACTCTTTCTCCTGCACGGGAAAGCCCTGGGAGAGGGGAAATAGAGTCCCTAAGATTAAGATGCAGGAAGCAGATAACTGACTATCTTGTCCTTCCATTCTGGCCACAAGGAACAAACAGACCATTAATGATTACCCTCATGTCATGGGATGGGATAGCAAGCTGCTGGGGTATCAATCATTACCATCCCTCACTAGGTGACATGTCCACGTCACAGAAAGCCCTCCCCAGGAGTCCATCAAGCCAATGACAGGCTGACACCTAGGACACCACACAATATCTGTAACTCCGCCTCTTACAGCTAATAAAGGTGTGCCTTGCAGCCTGCTCGGAGAAGAGAAGAGCATGGCGGCCTGACACTTGAACCCAACCCTGTGTCCGTGTAGGTTATTTCCCTACAATAGGCAGGGTGGGTTCTGTGCCCCCCCTTCCCTCCAGGTCGGTGGTGGCTCAGAGAAAAAGAGCAATTAGGGGGTTGCAAAAGCAGAGCCCCCGTGGGTGAATGTACAGCCCTTTGGTTCCTCTGAAGCTTGGGCTGGTGCCCGCCCCAGACACAAAAGCCCATGTTAGCCCTCCAGAGGCAGACCACCAGTGTGTTGTGGGGGCAAGCTGCCAATGCCCCTCTCATTCAGGCCTGTTCAGGCCCTGGGCCAAAAGGTGCTGCAGGTGCCACTGGGAAGCAGGAAAATTGCTGGGGAGCCTTCTCTACTCTGCCCTCTCTCACCCCCGGGCAGCCACGCAAGAGGCATGCCCAGCCCATCCCCCACCCGTGCTTCCCACCCGCCTCTCCTATGCCCTTCCCCAAGAGAAACCACATGGCCTGGCTGATGCGTAGGCCAATCTTCTTCTCTCCTGGCTCCTTTCCTGTTTGGCTGGCTCCTCACTGCAGCCGTGCCCCACAGATCTGCATCTCTAGCCTCGCCCACAAAGGGGGAAAGATCTCCATGCACCATTCCACCCTGCACCGCTGACGAGCTGGTGAGCTTGCTTGGGAAGAGCCTGGGGCAGGGTGGGAGCTGACTTATGAAGGCTCCCATCCCTGGGCAGAAGTCTTCAGATGAGCATGAAACCTTCATGCCAAATGTCCAGGGCAAGCGGGCAAAGACACCCCGCCCCTGAACTGCGTTAGCTCCAGAGTGGACCTTATCATGGCTGGGCAAGCACTTAAATAAAGACATCATTTTAAATGATTATAATATTACCATTCTAAAGACCATCAGGTAAAGGACTCCTCTTGGGTTCCATTGGTGGAAAGATCCCACCACTGCTGTCTATTGACATTCAGGCCTCCACAGATTCCCTGCTTTGTGAGTCCTGGGTGCTCAGAAATGCAATTTCACACAGGGCTGCCCCTTTTCTGCCTGCACCTTTGGAGGCCTTTTGCTAAGTCTATAATCTTTTAATTAAACTCTGCATGACAATAAGGCAACTTATTTGCTCGGCATTGCTTTCAGCTGCAGCTTTATGGAGCTGTCAGCACTGACAAGTCTTGACCTCTCCACAGACTGGAAAGATTGCTTTGCAAGAAGTTTCTTTAAAGCACGCATGCATATGGCCTGTGTAATAAAAAAAATCTGAAAAAGCATTAAGGTTTGTTTGTGTGTTTGTTTGTGTGAGACTTCAAAAGATGTTGGGGCTTGGCTTGTTGTACTACTTGTTTGCAGTTCTACATTTGCCTCAGAAACATGACAGCCAGTAAACAGACTAAGGCACCAGTTAGGTGTCAGAAAATGGCCCCTGCTAAAAATTTACACCTGGCAGTTGGATTAATCAGAGCAAGCCTGACAAAAAGTATAGGCACTCCTCACTTAACAACCTACTTGTTTAAGGATCTCTCAGATTTGCCACTACCCAATTGGTACCTCAGGAAAAACCTGTTGTTACCACCCACAGGGCCTGGACCAAAGCATCCAGCCCGATTCCGCTTGCCTGCACCTACCCTGTCATCAGTGCAGAAGGGAGCAAGCAGGACTAAGGTATCTCCCCCCCCACACCCTTCCTCATCATTCGCTGCTTCCAAGGGATGGGTGTTGCTGAGAGTGTCACAATGCCTCCACCAGGGAGGAGATTGATCAGAATGGGGTGGAGCATTGGCCACCTCCATTTCTATTTTCCCCCACTCCTTTTTGTGCTGCTTCTCCCTAGACCTCCCGGAGAGCCTCCCCGCTCCAGCCTGTCAGCAAGGGGGGCAGCCTCAACAAACCACAAGACACCAGCCTTCACAACCCATTCACTTCATGACCTCGATGTAGGCATGGAACTCCACCATTAAGTAAGGAGTGCCTGTATAGGTAAGTCACCACTCTTTCACCTAGTCCCGGCAGCTTGAGAAAAATTTCTTCCAGAGAGTTGGATTGGCTGGTGAGGCAGGAGGAAGGGCACTAACCTAAGCCAAACCACCTCGCATCACTTGATTTCTCCTGTTCACTTAATGACCTAGTCGTAGGAGTGGAACTTCATCATTAACTGAGGAGTGCCTGTATAACTTTATGCCCAAAACATACTGTGTTTAGGCTTTGTCATGTTTATTTTTATTCACCCCTTCACTCAAATCTGATTTCTCCCTGGGTGAGATCTAATACATGGACAGATACAGCCTCGGCACCAGTGAGCCCATAGAGCTGGAATGGAGTAGCTTCTCAGGACCAGTCCCTCCTGCTGATTAAAAAGAATTCTTACACTACACATTGCTTTGTGATCAGGTGTGGCAGGGCAAGAGATAGAAGGAAAACCATGAAACATCTCCACAGAGGTCACTGACAGATTGTTGGGTTTGTCTGCAGTCATTCTGGCTGCAGGAACTGCATTTAAGAATAGTAGAGATGGACACAAAATGAAAAATGGCATGCTGTTTTGTCATTTTGTAACATTTTGTAACATTATGAAATGAAACAACAGACATTGTGCCATCACAAACCAAAATGAAATGATGTTTTCGGTTCAGAGGAAATCAAACCGGGGAGCTGCCATCAGATCTCGCTTCAGGCAAGGGGCTGCAGCAAGATCTGGTGGCTGTTTTCTGGCTCTCTTGGCACTGGCAGCCATCTGATTTTGACAGGGCAAGAGAGAATGGATCACTGCTTCCTCTGTTCTCTCTTGTGACCCCCACCTCCCAGCTGGATTTTTTGGACTGGCAGAGCTATGGGGAAAGTGGATGGCCCCCCTCCCCACAGCCCAACCAGTCCCAAAAAAAAAAAAAAACAACTGGGAGGTGGGGTGGCAAGACAGCAGGAATTGCTATTTTTTTGACAGGTCTGGCCTTGGGGACAGCCTGACCTGTCAAAATACTCACCTGGGTGGTGACAGCTTCTGAATCATTTAGATTGTCATTTTGTTTCATTACAAAACTTCTATTAAAAAGTCATTTGGTAACAAAATGAAACAAAACAGAATGAGTAACGAAACAAAATATTATGTTTCTGTTTCATGCCCATCTCTATCTAAGAGTCATTTTAATCAATTTAGATTGTATCTTTCACACAGCACAAGGATGAAATTTATTTCTATGGGCCACAATGTGAGGTGGTGGTGGCAGTGGTGATAGTGGTGATAGTGGTGGTAGTGGTAATGGTTGTTCACGGCTAAAATGTCCCTGACACAAGGCCACCTAAACTTTGTCTGAAAGCTACCAAAGAAAGAAAGTTTATCAAGTACTAATGTAGTCCATTGGGAGTTCTCCCTAATGTTTAGCTTAGTTCTTCTTCTGCACGACAGTCTTTAAGTCATTATGCATTTACATGGACAGGGTGCAAATCATATATGCTTATCATAGGGCAGAAAAAAGTAGTTTAGTGCCGCCCTCTGTTTTTTGTTTCACTGCTCTCCTAAGCATAGGGAATGAACAGAGATCTCCATGTGAGTGGAGATGTTGATTTTCCAGAGCCCTGAATAATGCAGCCACCCTCATGGAGAAAGTTCTTTACTTAAGACCCATCCCTGCTTGTGCAGAAAACTGAACAGGGCTTTTGAAACACATTGCAAGATATCTGAGAAGTTTCATAGAGAACACTGAATGACTCTGTGAAATGACACACTCCGATTACAAGGGAAAATATATAGTGAATAGAGGTGGGCACGAAACAGAAAACCAATGGTTTGGTTTGTTCTGTTTCGGGGCCACCCTTGGTTTAGTACGGTTTGGGTTCGTATGAATTGTTTTTAAAAAAAATGTATGAACCCAAACTGAGCTGAACTGGTTCAAATCCGATTTACTGGTGGCGGCAACAGCAGTGATCCTGGTGGCTGCAGCGTTGTGAAGTCACGGCGAAAAATAAAATTTTCAAAACGTTTGGACCGGTTCCAAAACTTAGCGGTACCTCCCAATTGGCGCCCAGACCATCACAAGCACACCACTTTTTACCCCATCTAAAAATACCCAGCCGTTCCCGAGTTATCGGACGGTAAGCGGGCTGCCCCTTGCGCAGCCAGAAAAGCCTCGGGAAAGCGCTGTGAGCTGAGAAATTGGCTCGCGGAACCTTCCAATTCACACCCTCTTCACACCCTCTCCAAATGTAGCCATTTCAAGGACCTCTCCGGCAAGATAATTACCGCTGAGGGCCGGTAGCGCAGCGGGAAGCGAGATAAGCATATCCGCGCGCTCTGTCCAATCAGCACTCCCAGCACCCCCGCCACATCCATCAATGTCAAATTAATTTTCGGCCATAAGGGGGCACTGCGGGAGGCCTCTAAGTTGCCAAATTGGCAGACAGCCGCTTCTCCACTCCTTCCCCCTCCCTTCCGATTGAAGAATTCTTCAAAGAAACACAGCTCGCTCCTCGGCTTTCCCCCCCTCCCATTCAGCTTCAATGCATTTCAATGGGGATTTCTCGCCCTCATGTTTCTCTATGGAATCCAGGCGATCTTTCGAAATATCGATAGACCGGATAGCTTATGGCGGGGGTTTCTGAGGCTACCCTCCAAAATTCTTTAACCCTTTCTTGTCTTTCGCCATTAACATGTTCTTGCCTCCCCATTAACCAATTCTTGCCCAGTCTTCTCCTGGGCTTCCCATGGGGTATTAACCCTTTCATGTCTTTCACCATTAATCCGTTCTTGCCTCTCCATTAACCTATTCCTGCCCAGCCGTCTCCTGGGCTTCCCATGGTGTATTAACCCTTTCCTGTCCATTCACTCTTTGTCTGCCTGTCTCCAGACCCTCGGCTTTCCCCCTGCTCTTGCCGCCTTCCTGCTCACTCAAAACCTTGTTTCCCATGCTAACCTTTTCTCCCTCCCTTCCCTCTCTCGCTCTCCAAGCAGAACCCCAAGGGGACTGCAGCCAGAGACTCAGCCTGGGCAGAATAAGCCTTAGGCTGAGTTATACGTTCCTGACTCAAACTAAAGGAGGGAGTGACCACTAATCTCACTCTTTGAACCAAGGAACATCCTTAAAACACTGGTCTCCTGGCCTTAAAACATTGGTTCCTACATTTACCCCTGGCACCAGCCAAAATACAAAAAGCTTTTTTTTCCCTCCACCTTTCCTTTCTCTCCTTCTCCTCCTGTCATCTTCTGCCTAACCTCCCCTCACCCCGTTGCCTTGAGCACACTCATACCCTCTCCCCTGAACCCCACATCTTATCAACTGGGGCTAAGGAAAAGCAGAGCATAAAGATGACAACTAGAAGATGGCAACTTCGCAGGCCGGCAGAGGAACCTCCATAATCACCAGGAATCTTCAACACGTATCCCAGTAGCTGTTCTTCAGGAAAATCAACATTCCTGTCTGCCAACCCAGATTGTCATCAATGCCTGAGGACACCCTCCATTGTTTCATTCACACCCCTGGAAAGGACTCGTATTCTCATGTTCCTAGTTTCTGTAAACACTCAAATACTCATATGTAATCCTGTAAGAGCTTACATTCTTGCGCCTCAAAATTCTTGTATCTTTCCAAACACCTGTATGTAATCCCATAATGGTTTGTATCCTTGTGCACCCAAATCATTGTGTCTCCCAAATGCCTGTGTGTACAATCCCATCAGCCCTTCCTGCCCCCCACTGGTTCTGATAATTGCCTTCTCTCACCCACTATTGATTTACTGATTCCCCTCAGTTTACCTGTGTCCAAGAACAATGCTACACTTCCCGGCCCTATTATGTTACCCTGACTGGACCCATTAGCATTTGCATAAGCCCTGGCTGCTACCAGGGACCACCTAGGACTGCCCCCAACCGACCCCCAACCCCTTTTGATTGGATCATTTAAACTTTCTCCAACCAATCTCTGGGCTGGCGCCGCCTGGGAGAGGAGGGGAAAGATAACCAATAAAAGTTGGAACTCCTCGTGTGTTCAGGGTCGAGCATCTTAGCCCGGTTGGAAGGCGGATGTTCACCTACTGCTATTTATTGGGTCCAATAAATTCAGTATTCCTCGGATTTCTCTCGTTGAATCTTTATTGGCTTCTGGTGGGATTCAGCGGTCTTTAGTGGAGCTAGCCCATCTGAAAAACAATTTCTAGGCCTTTTTTCGATCATTACAGCGTGGCAGGGGCTTTTTGAGATGCTGGCTTGGGGCCAGTGCTGACAAGCTGGCCAGGAGAGCACTCCCAAGGCGGGCGGTGCCGGCATGGTGAACGCCCAAGCCAGCGCCTTAAAAAGCAAAAGACAGGCCAGGTTGGAGGCCCCGCTGCTCCCATGGGGAGCCCTCCCAGGCTGGGCAGCTCCAGAAGAAAAGTTTTAAAAGCCCATGGTGTGGGGTGGGGGAAGAGGGGGACTCTTTAAACTTTCCCCCCCACTCCGGGAACCAGCGCCCAGTGGCCGCTTGGCGCTGTCTTTGGGAGGAGGGAACATAAGTTATAAAAGCCTGATCTTAAACTCTGCCTGTCTTTTGCTTTTTGAGGTGCTGGCTTGGGGCCAGCGCTGACAAGCTGGCCCGGTGCCTCAAAATGCAAAAGACAGGCCAGGCAGGAGGGCACCCCTGCTCCCGCGGGAAGCCCTCTCAGAAGCATTCTCCCTGCCGGCTTGTCGGCGGCTCTGGCAGCACCCGCCCCAGGAGGGCTCGAACCGGTTCGGCTCAGTTCAGTTTCATACGAATTTTTGTAAAAAAATTACATGAATCTGAACCGAACCAAGGGTGGCCCCAAGAGAGAATGAACCGAATCGCTGGTTTTCTGTTTCATGCCCACCTCTAATAGGAATACATTGCTAATGCATTCCTATGGGGAAATGAAAAACGAAGCGGAACGAAGACGAAATTTCCGCTCTGTTTCGTTTTTCTGTGATGGGTGAGTTCATTATTCATTTTGTTCCCTAATGAAATGAATAACAAATAACAAAATGAATAATAAACTCATTTCTTGCCTGTCTCTAATAGTTAATAAAAATACATATGCTAGTGATGGTGTTGCTGTACGCTAAGGGGCCCTTTCCACCTAGTGCATTGGATCATTTGGAGACAACATGCTCAGTGGTTTAGGTCTCTGAGCAAGAGGCTGGGAGTTCAGTTCCCCGCTGTGCCTCCTGATAGGAGCTGGACTTGATGATCCATAGGGTCCCTTCCAGCTCTGCCATTCTAAGGTTGTTGCTGTTGTTAAGTGTTTTGTATGTATGCCATCTCTCCACTTGATCAGAAAGTCCCCTTCATTGGGAGGCATGAACCAAATCTGACTTTTAAGTACTGACTGGATAGCTATTTCCCCCCTGACATTATGCTCACCATGCAAACGAGCAGATACTTATTCTGATTGCAACATTGACACCCTTGCTAATTTATATTCAGGTTTTTAAAAATCTGATATCTTACGCTAAAATAGTATTGAGCAGCAAATTGCTCTCCAGTGGTTGTCAGACTGGAATTCCACTGCCTCTTCACACATCCCTTCCATGATATAGTTTGGCACGTAAATTCCTGTTAAAGTCTCTAGAATAGTCTCTCTTTTGCCGACTCTTTGTAATAATAACCTGTTCAGCTTCATAACAATGAGTTAATATGATTGATTTCTAAGTTCTTCGCCAGGGTGCATGATTAATGGCTAAGTAATCAATAGGTGAAACCTACCTGTTATTTTAATGCCTTTGCCAATCCCTCATTTGTTGTGGTAATTGTGTTCATGTTCATTAACTTCCAGATGATGCTGATTACCAATGTCCATGTATTTACTGATGTGTTTTGGACTTGGAAGTTGTAGACTCATTTAAACTGTCAATTTACCATTGGCGGAAGTTCAGTAAACCTACACTTAAGATAATGATTTTTGGGGGGAGGGGGTAACCTTTAATGTTACATTATTTTTAACTTTGAACTCACCTACTGTGCACAACTTTGTTGTGATTAACAATACTGGCTGCTAACAGCTAGCCTGAATTTTTATGGGGGGGGGGGTCATCCATGTATGCTAGCAGGGGCCTTGGACTTCTATACTCCCTGCTCCTGTTCACAAATGAGAAGAACCCTCAAGCTTGCATGCTAGTTGGGAGCAAACTGTCATTTGTTGCTATGAGTGAACTTGACAAAAGGCAGTTTATTGAAACCTGTCTTTTTAAATGGTTAAAAATAAACATCCAACAATTATTAAAAGTTTTCACAAAATCTATACAAAAGAAAAATAATTCCCCACAAGTCTCAATTCCAAGCCAGCTGTGATGTCCAAAGATGTCTATCATAGTGGTACCACCATATTCACATTCTTCTGGACTTGTACTCCTCCACAATTGCGCTTATCTGATCCTTCAGCTCCAACCAAGCAGATTCTTCCAGAAGCTTTCACGCATGGATGATACTTGCTTGCAAATATCATCATTCTAAAGCACTGAACCCAAAAAAAGATGCCAAACTATTTAAATTGTTCACATCTTTTTGATCTCTGACGCATTTAATTTTGAGCCAGTGTTCACACAGAGCTAAGTCCTAGATCCATTTATACCAACATTCATTTTAGCTCTGTGGCAAGTATAAAGGGTGGAATCATCTCAGTACTGCAAAAGCATCAATCTTTTAAATAATTGGTTAGGCAGTTTCTAATTCGATTAGCTGCATCTTTCCTTCTAAAGGAGAACCTTGAACAAAACCAGTTATAGGCAATCACAGAGAAGCGAATTCATTACAGGATGTCTCTAGTCACTTATTTCAGCTGGCAATTTCCCCTCCACATTTCATCTCTGTGCATGATCTAGATGTTTCCTACAAGGGACACATTGATGTACAGGCACTTGCCACAGAAATTGCCTTTCAGCCATTCTTTTTAGCCCTCTGGCGTTGTGGAACAAAACCAAGATTTAACGGGAACAGCATTTCCGATCCTGGAAGAGGCATGCTACCAACATGGAATTCAAACTCTCAGCTTGTAATCGAAAGAGTGAAGAATGACACAGCCGTTGACCTTTCAAATACAACCTTATTAAGCATAACATTTACCAAGGACTGCTGCGCCAACACACTTTAGCTGCTCTTTTGGCTTCCATAGTCATACACAGCTTCTCACTGGACTTGGTTTTAATGAAATTATAAGATATTCATGCAAAAGATGAGCAAAGGAACGTGCTCTGGATAAGTTACTGACATGACCAGTTATCCTATTGGCAGGGTCTTCATATGGCTCATACTCTGTTCCATTAACACCACTATCCTAACTTCCTGTGTCAATGTGATGAGACTGGAGTTAAGATGAAACCCAGAAAATTGAGCTCTAGGGTATTTTGAGGGCATTAACATAATTTTAGTCTATTAGACTGAAACAGCATTTTTTAAATCTATGTGAACAAGTACTGTATATACTCGAATATAAGCCTGGTTTTTCAGCCCTAATTTTGGTCTGAAAAAAGGTAAAAAAATAAATATATATATATATTTACTGGCTGCGCGGCGGGATATGTTTTAGGGGCGTGGTCGGGTGGTCAATACCTTTAGCCACTGAGGCGTCGGGTCGCAAGTGCTTGGAGTCGGTGATGCAGAAAAAGTCATTTTTTTAAACATTAGGCTGAAACAGCCAAACTTCTCATGACCCTAATTTTCTGCATCACAGGGAGTCTCGGTGGGTAGGAAATGCAGCAGGGCCTGGCAAGTGCTTGGGTCAGTGGCTAAAAGTCATTTTAAACATCACATCACCACCACCCCAAATTACAAAGGAGAAGCTGCCAGGCCCTGCTGCATTTCCCACCCTAGGCTTATACTCGAGTCAATACGTTTCCCCAGTTTTGGGGGGTTAAATTAGGGGCCTCGACTTATACTCGGGTCAACTTATACTCGAGTATATATGGTACATGCACATTTCTATTTATTTTATTTTATTTTATTTACATACTGTCCCACTATTGTGAAGCATTCCTCTGGATGGTTTACAACAAGGGATAAAACATACAGTACTAAATAGTAAATACACAAGAATGTAAAACATTAATAAACTATGAAAAACAGGCACCAAGGACAATTACTGTATTTGAATGACAGGACAGGGCGCATGTGCAAAACTTGAAGACTTCTATTTTGGAATGAAAATCCCACCATCCGCTACCCAGGCAGACCATTACCCTTCGCTAGTCAGTGCCTGGATTAGTAAAGCTTCAAAACTCCAGCTTATGTTACAGAAATGGGGCACAAAAAGGAGCCTGTATCAGATAGCAAAACAAAGCTATCTGATCTGCCAAGACATGGATGGAGTTGAAAGAAGACATTCATGTCCATTTCCTGTATTGTTTAGCTAGACACTGTATATGTCTTCCTGTGGAAGAAAACCGCATTACAATGGCACCTCTACTTACAAATTTAATCCTTTCCGAATGCATGCTGTTAAGTCAAACAACTCTTAAGTAGAGCAGCCCTATCTAAAAAAATCAAAATAAATAAATAAATAAATCAGAAAAAAATTAAAAAGATGTAATTATAGCAGACGGCATCTAAAATTTGTAAGGCAGCAATTAAAACACCAACTGTTTTCTGCTAAGTCAAATTGCTCTAAAGTCAAGCCACTCTTAAGTAGATGTAGCACTGTATTATAATAATTGTGGGCAATTGCTTGATACAAACAGTAGTGATGACTACAAGTACAGTAGAGATGGGCACAAAATGAAATTTTTCTTGTTTCCGTTTCTCATTTTTCATTTCGTTACAGAACAAAAGAAAAAATGAAGTGTCCTTTAAAAAACATAATGGAACAAAACAGAATTTTATGTTTCATTCCATTTCATTTTCATTTATTATTCATTTTGGCAAGCGCCAATCTCAGCTTGTTGAAATAAATAATAAAAATAAGTGCCAACCAGTCAGCCGACCAGCCCGCAGGCCAGCTGCTCAGTGCTAATATTTTTTAAAAAGTGCCAATCAGCCCATGGGCCAGCTGGTTGGCATTACATTTTTTAAAAAAGCACTGACTGGCCCACGGGCCAACTGGTTAGCACTACATTTTTTTAAAGCACCAAATGGCCCATGGACCAGCTGGTCAGTGCTAGGATTTTAAAAATGCAAACTGGCCTACAGTCCAGCTGGGTCGGGGTTAGGTTTAAAAAAAAAAAACGTGCCGACTAGCAGGACTGGTTGGCTGTAATATATATATATGTCTCCCATTTATTTACTCACGGATTGACAGCTCCATGACCAATGAATTACCCTGAGAGACCCTGGGGACAGTTTAGAGGAGGAATGAGAACTTGAGTTGTGGGGTTTGTTGTCCAATAGGATTTAAGTAGCACCGATGACTCAAACTCAACTCAGGATTTTTTTTTAAAATGACTCAGAATTGACTCATGACTTGGACCCACCTCACCCAATCTCTTTTTGTGGGAAAACACTTTTTTTTTCTAATAGGAACTTGGAAGTACATATTCCCCTCCAGCTGCTTGGGCAGCCATTTTGCGTGTATACAGGGTGGAGGGCAGGTGCTGAGTCACTTTTAGACTAAATATTGCTTTCCAGAGACACAGCACCTTACACTTTGAGGATTTGCAGAGTGGATAGTGATGGATCAGTATGTTGTTTTGTGTTTGGGTTCTAAACTGGTAGATCACAGTAGTGTTGCAGCTATTTCTTTCCCTCCCCATTCTTGTTTCCTTTCCTCATTGTTGGTGTACAACAAATAAATGCCAGTAACCTACTGTTTGTGTAATCTTTTGGCAGAAATAAGAAGAACCAGATATGTCCACCTACCCCAATTCAGATCAGGCTTTCTGTTCGTGTTTGATCTTTGGTGTTTCACATCTTTACCAAGAACAAAATCCTTTCGTGCCTTGCCTAGTCACATTGCTGGAAGTAGGTTCCAATCTGGGGAGATTGCCCATAGTGCATGTCCCTCTCTAGATGCACTGCCAGGCATTGTTGCCAATTTGCTATTCAGAGTGGTTTGGCATGCTATCCCTCCCCTGCTGGCAAGACATTTTAGAGAGGACTCTCCCCTATGTCTAAAAACAGTGCACAACTGTCTGAAAAGTAGGCACACTGAACTCACTAGTGAAGGTCTACCACATTCTCAAAATTTATGGCACAGCATTACATTCCCTGTCCTAGGGCTCTCTTTTTGTGGTCTCCATTTGCAGTTTTATTCCTTCTTTAATGCTCACTCTGACATGTACCGATACCTGTGTGAACCCTGAATTCAGGCCTAATCCAACTCAGAGAGAATAAATATTTCTATAGAGATCAGATGCCTAGCAGAAACATACAACTGAAGTTTCACTCATGCAATGGCTCTGGCTCATCTCTTTTTCCCTTAAAAAAAAGTAGGGGGGAGGGACAAGGTGTAGGTTTTCCTTCAGCCAAATTTAATCAAAACTATAATAAAGGGCTCAGTCCCATGTCCCTTTAAAAGCAGTTTAAATTACTAAATAAATCAAGTCCAAAAATGCCATCCCCACGGCCACCGGGCTTTTTGAAAAAAAGAAAAAAGAAAACCCGGTAATGATCTGTGACTCACCTACAAGGTAGAGAATTTTTTGCCTCACTTTGAAAATCCACCTTTTAAGGAGGCAGATGCCGTGGGACCACACTGATGATCCGGGTTTCTTTTTCTTTCTTTTTTTGGCTATTCCTGGGGCCGATGGGCTGTGTGTTTTTTTAATTTATTTTCACCTTCGGAGAAACAGGAAGCTCTATCTGGTCCTACAAGCATTAATTTCCCCCAGCAAAGTGGCCCCTTTTTTTCCAAATACTATGCCACCTGCTGGCCAAGGGGGCTGAACTGCACTTTAAAATAAAAAAACAGTTTTTTACGTGAGAACTCTTGTCCCACATTTAAATCATGTGATGGGATGAAGAGGAAAAGCCAGGCCTTCAGAAGATCAGGTTAGAAACCCAGGTGTGACCACAGCCAAAGAGATGGAAACATTCCACACCATGTACAGCAAAGATGGAACCGCAGAATAGACACAGGATGGAATAAATGTGTCTACTGGTAACTATTACCTGCTCCAATTCCCTGTCAAAACCAAGTACCATTATATCAGAAACATGCCACAGAGAGGGAAGGGGGTCAGACAGAGAAGCCTTGGGAATGGCATTTTGTTGGTATGTATTTTTCAGCTTATGTGGGAGGCAGGTTTCCTATGAAAAACACCTGTACTATCATTTTCTGCCAAGAAGCTAGTCTTTTAAATCTCCACACATGTTCTTTATTCCCCACCTCAATTGCCCCATTATTCTGTTGTTTTGGAGAGAGGGAAGTGGGGGAATCTTGCATTCAAAGGAAGGAAAAGGAGATGCTTGTGAGGGAAAGTTCTCACAAACTAATTGCTTTGGGTGACAGTAAAAATTACTTTCCTCTTCAAAAGCCATTAGAAAACTCACTGTATTTTTGCTCTCAGGTGTTTTCCCCATCTCTCTGAAATTGAGTTCTGGTTACAACTCTTAACTCTCTTAATAATCTACTAACATGAAACCCAAGGTGATATCCTCTTCAGACTTCTGGACTTGGGTCAAATTGAGGGGTAGGAAATACCATATTTTTCCATGTATACAATGCAATTTTTTTCTAAAATTATGGCATGACAAATTAAGGGGCATTGTATACATGGAAGTAAGCCTTTCCCAAGGGTTAGGGGTGGGGTGGAGGAGAACCAAAACAGACCTTGCTGCTTCCCTTCCTTTCAGGTAGCCCTTGTTTACTCTCTGTGTCCTGAAAACTTCTCTGTGCTTTGTTTTTGCAAGGACCTGAACATTCTTTCCATTGGGGAAAGCTTGGGGTTGGAGCAGCCCATTAAGAAGTGCCTTTCCCTGCTGAAAAGAAGGGTGTGATCCTGGAAGAACAAAACAGAGAAGAGGGAAATTGAGTGCTGCTAGAGAGGAAGTGAAACAGCGAGGTCAGTTTGGATTCTACTTCACCTCACCCCCTACTTTTTACCACCCCCTGCTGTTTTCTTTTCTGAAGAGAATTCTACGATCCCTGCAAAAAGCAGGGTAAGGAAAAGGACACAGTGGAGGGTGGGGAGGAGGAGAACTCAAGTAGGATTTATTAATTTTATTAATTTAAAAGTGAGGGAAATCTAATATATGGCAACATGTTATAGACAGGAAAAATAGGGTATCCTGTTGAAAATTCTTCAAGGTGAATTTTGATTCTAAATAGTCATAAGATATTTCTTGAACACGGGCATGCATTGGCATATTTATATACCAAATATTTATATTACTTGTGATGTTGTTTGATGTTTAGTTTCAGTGGGCAGGGTCTAATGGGGTCTCTTTGTCAGTGGATGCAATGGATTTTAGCAGTAGTTAAACTTAGGCCAAATGTAAACAATGAACATTAACATGTAGTTTTGTTTCAGTAACTGCATGCTTATCTGTAGAATTTGTAAACATGAGCTTGCTGGAAATGTAAACAGGGTTCAGTGAAGAAGCAAGAAGAATCTGATTGGTCTATGAATACCATGTGAATGATGTTTCCCATGCTACAGTAACAGACAGTCTTAAGTGTGCTCTGAGAGAGATGACAAGAAGATTCTTTGTGGCGCATCCTCCCTCTCTCTAATTCCCTGAACTACATTTTCTAAACTTGTCTTGTCTTCATGCGCCGCATGAGAAGGGGAGGAGAAACAATGATTAAGATAGCAATGCATTTTAATGTAGCTTATTAGATTTTAGAAACTTATTCCAGACTTCAGTTTGTTAGAGTTACTTAGAGTTGGGTAGATTTTTGTTATTTTAAGGTATTTTTTCTTGATATATCTAAGTTCTCTAAATTCTTTAAGATTTTTAAGATTTTATCTTACGTTTCCTTACTTTTGTATTTTAATAAACTTCATTATATTTTTTTAAGATTGTCTCTATGTTTTTGACTAAGGTGAATTAGTATGAGCAACAAGGTAAAGAGGTTTTAAAAGAACCCACAAAGATGTGAACAGAATTTTTGAGCCCAAACTGGTGGGAAGGAACAGAATCTGTTCACAAGGGCTGAGAATTTTAGCATCTCAGTTCCTAGTTCCTTTACGTTGATGTCTTCTCAAAAACTATGATGGGAGTTCCATATTACAATAGCAAATTCAGTGATTCAGCAATTTCAAGGTAATTGGCATTACTATCCACAGAACCATAGGATATCCACTCCTTCTTCAGGTATGAGCAACAAGGTAAAGAGGTTTTAAAAGAACCCACAAAGATGTGAACAGAATTTTTGAGCCCAAACTGGTGGGAAGGAACAGAATCTGTTCACAAGGGCTGAGAATTTTAGCATCTCAGTTCCTGGTTCCTTTACGTTGATGTCTTCTCAAAAGCTATGATGGGAGTTCCATATTACAATAGCAAATTCAGTGATTCAGCAATTTCAAGGTAATTGACATTACTATCCACAGAACCATAGGATATCCACTCCTTCTTCAGGTACAACCCCATATTGCAATAATATATACCATTCCTTATCAAGACTCACTGAAGGCTCTATTACTTTTCCTTATATCCTACTGAGCAAATGTCTGTTAACATTCCTTTAATAAACAATGAGGAGTGCATTAAGACATAATTAATACTGTCTTAATCAATGGCTGCAGACAAATCAATATCCACCTTGGCATTGCTTGACATGTCAACAATCAAGAACAATTTTGTCAGGTATGTCTGCAAACATATCTAGTCTCTATTACCTTAACGTTATGGCTAGGGAAGGGAATCCCCCAAATGCACAAGAGTTCTGTAGTATAATAATATATTAACATTAGATATGGATTGAAAGTTGGCTGTAAAACCTGAGGTGTGCCTTTAACTCAGTGGAGAGTCACTGAAACCATGTTCTGAGAAGGTGAGGGGAAACATAAAGGAAACCTGAGATAGGTACTGGTAGTTCGTCTTCGGGTGATCAAAAATGCCAAAGAGTCCAGAATGATGCCAGGACATTGGACAGAATGAAACAATCATCTCCTGCTTCTAAGGGATGAAAAAAATGGTGCCTTTGGAATGGCACTGCACTTCACAAGATTTATAGAACTTCCCAAAATAAACAA